>CAUOFW020000037.1:0-253302 GCA_963454935.2 Ilex paraguariensis | reverse complement strand
GAGGAGTGGTGGAGGTTGAAGAAAGGGAGGAAGTAGGCACCATTTTGGAGAACTTGGAGGCTAGTTTTGAGCATTCGAATGCTGTCTTGGACAGCTTTGGGGCTGAAAATGAGGGCTGGACAGCGAAGGGGAGATGGGCAGCGCGAGGAGTGGCTTGGGCAGCGAAGGAACGGCTGGGCGCGCGATTGGGCAGCGCAGGCGCGCTGGGCAGCGCAGCGCGCGCGCGCGCTGGGCCTGGGCGGCTGCCTAGGCTCTGCTCCTCCTGTCCTGGACAGCCCAGGCGCGCTGGGCAGCTGCCTGGGCGCTGGCCTTGCTGTCCTGGACAGCCCAGGTGCGCTGGGCAGCAGCCTAGCTGCTGCTTCTGCTGTCCCGGACAGCTTCAGATCTGCTGCGCTGGGCGGCTTTGGAACGCTGGGCAGCAGCATTTTTTCCATCAAGGGCGCTGAAAATCAGTCCAAGGTTCATCAGGGAGAGCTAGGCAGTGGCCTGGGAGCACGGGCTGATCCGATTCCCACTCGAGGCGCTGATTTGGGCGCCTTAGGTGCTGATTTTTGCGCCGAAAATTCTGCTTTGCGCAATTTTGAAGGCCAGACACCCTTCAAGCTACTGGGCAACTTTGTTTTGATGAGCAACAGCAGTCAGGCACACTTTCAGGCGTTGGGCTAGACATTGCAAGTAGTAAGGAAGCTTTGGGTGCTGCCCTTGATGATCAAGCCCCTTTGTAGCTCCCCGATTCAAGTTCCTCAAGACTCTCCCAATGGTGATTTGGACTACTCCTTAAGGCCCCGGAAGAAGAAACGCAAGAGCAAAGTGGGACTTGATGATGACGGGTCTAAGGTGAGCACCCTTCTAGTTTGTTCCGCTTAGATGAAGATATTTCAAGGCTTGTTTTTACTTATCGCATCCCTCCGACCGTGTTGTGCCGTCGGGCTGAGTTGGGCGAGTTTGCTTGCGATGACTCTTCCGGGATATTGTTGTCTACGAGGAGATGCTTGAGGCTGGGTTAAGATTTCCCATGTCCTCCCCCATTTGTCGTGTTTTGCATTACTTCTCCTTGACTCCGGGGCGACTAGCGCCCAACGGTTGGAGAGTCCTGCTCGTTTTCTTGCATTATGGAGAAAGGTGCACCACGAGGATGCTTCCCCTATGGAGTTTCATGCAGCATATAATTTGAGCGAAACCCCTACACCAAATAGGGGATGGTACTATTTTACCGCACGGAGTGGTACAGTGCTTACAGGAATGCGCTCTAATTGCGGCGGCTGGAAATCTTGTTTCTTCTTTATTGGTGGAGAATGGGCTTCAGAAGCCGACAGAGTTTCGTGCCAACACATTGGGGTGCTGCTAAAAAACCCGGTATGCTGCACACTTCTTCTTTTCCTTTTTTTTTTTTGTGTGTGCTCACTTTTTCCATGCAGATACCTGTGCTTTCCCGGGACCAGGAGTGGAAATTGGAGGCTGTCAAAGCTTGCCCTTGTAAAGATTTGGGAGTTCTCCTGCCCAAGTATACTAGAGCTGTAGCTCCATCTCAGAAATCTGGCAGCTCCTCTTCGAAGAAAAGGGTGAGCTAGTTTCCTCTCCTTTTTTTTTTTTTTTTTTAACCCTTCTCTACTCTTGCAGCAAGTAAGAGGGTGGTGGTGTCCCTTTTTCTAGCAGGAGCCCTCCTTCTTCCAAAGTGACAAGGACGGATGATGCCCCCCATGTGGCTTCCACGGTGGCTCCTTCTCAACTGGCAACTTCTCCAACTGCTGCTCCAGAATCTTCCTTGCAGGCACATCTGTTCCACCTTTATCCTCTCCTCGTGCTACCCCTCCTTTGTCTCCTCCTTGTTCAGGAACTTCTACCCAGTGCCGATTTGGGCTGGTTCTATGATGGGGAGACCAGCAGCTATCAGGGCAAGGCTTGGGAGGTTTGTGTTTGGGCCAGAAGTTTCTGAGCTTAGCGCTTCGGGCACTGATAATATCGTCAACACGTATTTGGAAGGTCTGGCTCAGGTAAGGGTCTGCTATTTCCCTTTCTCCAGTCGTTTCCTGTGTTTTTGACTTTTTTTTTTTTTTTTTAGGTTTCGACTTCCTCCATCTGCTTGCTTTCGAGGGCCTATAATCAAGACAAGCTGAAGCTGGATCTTAGCCTTGTGCAGAGGGAGCTTATTACTGCTCAGGAGAGGATTGTCGAGCTTGATTCTGAGCTTTTGGTGACCCGTGAGAGGGACGTGCTCCGGGAGGGTGAACTTGTGGCAGCACATGAAGGTTTTCTAATTTTGAGTCCGAGCTTCTGGCGGCCCGCGAGAGGGACGCGCTCAGGGATGGTGAGCTTGCTGCAGCCCATGAGAGGGCCACTAAGCTAGAGGCTGAGCTTTTGGCAGTCCACGAGAGGAGCGCGCTCAGGGATGGTGAGCTTGTTGCAGCCTATGAGAGGGCCACTAAGCTAGAGGCTGAGCTTTTGGCAGTCCCGAGAGGAGCACGCTCAGAGAGGCTGAGCTTGTAGAGGCCCATGGGAGGGCCATGCTCAGAGAGGCAGCTGTTGCAGAGGCAAAGTTGACGGCTGCTCGGGAGAGAGTTTCCCGTGCTGAGGAAGACTTGGAGAATGGTCTTGCAGATGCTTTTATTGATGGTTTCGAGGATCTCCGAGGGAAAGTTTCTACCTTTCCCTAATATTGACTTCTCACCTTTCGTGCCCACTGACGACAGTGATGAGGGGGGATCTGATGCTGTTGATGACAATGAGGAGGAGGTGGGGGACGACCATGAGAGCAGTTAGAGTGTTTAGGACTTTTGATTTTTTTTTTTTTTTGAAAAGGCGGTATCTGGCCTTATTTTTGTACCGATACTCCTTTGAAATGAAATACAGAAAATCTTTTTGGAGTAAATGGCATAGAAAATTTTATTAATTTATTGCTTATAAAAAGCGATATTGGGTAATAATTCCCAAAAAAAATACATTGAAATCTTGGGTAACACCCTAAAAATCAAATCAAGTCCCAACTTCTACTGCTTTGATGCTCTCAAGGTGTCATTGGTAATACCTTTTCAAGTGCTCTGCATTCCATGGATGGAGTAAAACTTTTCCCTCAGAATCTTGGATTTTGTAGGTGCCTGGTCTCACTACTTCTGTTACGCGGTAGGGCCCTTCCCAATTTGGTCCAGCTTCCCTTCGCGTGCATCTTTTGTAGCGAGGATTACTTTTTTGAGGACCAAATCCCCAGGTTGGAAAGAACGGGGCTTCACCCTCGAATTGTAGTACCTTGTCATGCGCCGTTTATACTCCGCGTTGCGGACTACAGCCATCTCCCTTGCTTCCTCCACCAAGTCGAGGTTGCTACGGAGTCCTTCCTCGTTGGTGATGGGATCGTGGTGCTGGACCCTTAGGGAGTGTACCCCTATTTCCACAGGGATGACCGCCTCGGTTCCGAAGGCGAGGGAAAAAAGAGTCTCCCCAGTAGGGGTTCTTGGTGTGGTTCGATAAGCCCACAGTACACCTGGCAGCTCCTCTACCCAAAGGCCCTTTGCTTTTTCGAGCCTTGTCTTTAAATTGCGTAGCACGGTTCTTACCATGACCTCTGCTTGTCCATTTGCTTGTGGATGTGCCGGGCTGGAGTGAGGTTGTTTTATTTGAAGGTCAGAACAGAAAGAGTTCAGCAGCTTGTTGTCAAACTGCTTGGCGTTGTCGCTGACAATGGCATGGGGAATCCCGAAGCGACAGACCAAGTTTTTCCAGATAAAATCTTTGACCTTTGCGTCTGTGATTTTTGCTAAAGGTTCTGCCTCTGACCACTTGGTGAAGTAGTCGACTGCCACCACCACGAACTTGCACTGCCCTTTACTGAGAGGCAAGGGGCCTAGGATATCGATGCCCCACTTGGAGAAAGGCCATGGGCTTGAAATGGTTGTTAGCTCCTCGGGTGGTTGCCTTGGCACAGTCGCAAAGCGTTGGCACTTGTCGCACTTTTTGGAGAACTCCTGGGCGTCCCTCATCATGGTAGGCCAGAAGTAGCCCTGTCTGAGCGCCTTGTGGGCAAGGGAACGCCCTCCAGAGTGATTCCCGCAGATCCCTTCGTGGATTTCTCGCAAGGCATAGTGAGCTTCTTCAGGTGAAAGACATCGTAACCATGGCAAGGAATAGCCTCTCTTGTATAGAGTGTCCTGCAAGATGGCAAACTTGGAGGCCCTTATCCTTAGCTTCCTGGCCTCTAGGGGATCATCTGGCTGCACACCCTCTTGGAGGTATGCCTTGATTTGGGTCATCCAGTCTGACTCAGTAGATACACAGTCAACATTTGTGGCCTCCATGTCCATCCTGCTGGGCTCGCACTGGTGACCAATTAGTACTGGTTCCCCTGATGAGGCTTCCATGGATGAAGCGAGCTTTGCGAGTGCGTCGGCAGCCATATTATCCTCTCTGGGGATGTGGTTTATCTGGAAGTAGTGGAATTTTGTGATCATGTTTCTAGCCATGCTGAGATATTCTTGCATTTTGGCTCCTTTGGCTTCGAACTCGCCCCTCACTTGATTGACTATCAGCTGAGAGTCACTGTAGGTGGCAAGGTGTTGAACCTCCATTTCCATCGCTAACCTTAATCCAGAAAGGAGGGCTTCGTATTCCGCCTCATTATTGGAAGCATAAAAGTGGAGCTTCATCGCATATCTGAGAGTGGTGCCATCTGGGCTGATCAAAATTAAGCCCGCTCCTCCTCCTTCACTAGTCGAGGAGCCATCTACATAGAGTTTCCAAAGCAGATGAGTGGAGAATTTGGAATTTGAAGTGGAAGACCGGGGAGGTGCAGCCTGTGATGCCTGGGCATCCGAAGGTGAAGCCTGTGGTGCCTGGGCATCCAGAGGTGCAGCCTGTGGTGCAGGAGCTAGAGGTGCAGCCTGTGGTGCCTGGGCATCCGAGGTGCAGCCTGTGGTGCCTCGGTATCCAGAGGTGCAGCCTGTGGTGCCTGGGCATCCGGAGGTGCAGCCTGTGGTGCAGGAGCTAGAGGTGCAGCCTGTGGTGCCTGGGCATCCGGAGGTGCAGCCTGTGGTGCCTGGGCATCCAGAGGTGCAGCCCGGGATGCCTGGTCATCAGAAAAAGTTGTTTGGGCTCCTAGGGAGGAGACTTGGGCGCCTGCTTGAGGGTCTTTGTTAGGCTTCTTGATGTCTCCGTTGGGCATTTGGGGATCCTCACTGTTCCCATCTTCTGTTGGTGTGAGTTCAGCTACGAAATCTGCTAGGGCTTGTGCTTTGATGGCCGTCCTAGGTTGGTACTGAATGTCGAATTCCCGAGTTCTACTGCCCATTTAAGAAGTCTGTCAGATACGTCCGGCTTTCCCAAGATTCTTTTAAGTGGTTGGTCGGTGATGACCACCATACGATGGCCCTGGAAGTAGTGTCGCAGCCGTCTCGCTGTCGTGACCAGAGCGAGTGCCAGTTTTTCTAGTGCTGAATATCTGACCTCTGCCCCCCGGTATGCCCTGCTCACGTAATAAACTGGTTTCTGCACTCCATTGTTGTTTCTAACGAGCACTGAGCTTACCGCTGATGGGGAAGCAGAAAGGTATAGATGGAGAGTTTCTCCAGGGGTAGCATGTGACAGGAGGGGAGGTGCTGCTAGGTAGGCTTTGAGCTTTTGAAAAGCCTCCTCTGCCTCAGGTTTCCACTCAAAGGCTTTTCGGAGAGTTTTGAAAAAAGGGAGACATTTATCTGCAGATTTGGAGACAAACCTATTTAATGCTGCGATTCTTCCATTGAGGCGCTGGAGCTCCTTGGTTGAAGAGGGTGACTTCATGTCAAGAATGGCCTTGATCTTGTCAGGGTTCACCTCAATTCCCCTCTGATTGACCATAAAGCCCAGGAATTTACCAGACCCCACACCAAAGGCGCACTTCTCAGGGTTGAGCTTCATGTGATAGGACCTCAGGACGTTGAAAGTTTTTTGGAGGTGATCAATGTGGTCTACTGCTGCAAGGCTCTTTACCAGCATGTCATCCACGTACACCTCCATTGTTTGCCCGATCTGAGACTGGAACATCTTGTTCACCAGCCGTTGGTAGGTTGCTCCAGCGTTCTTTAGCCCAAAGGGCATGACCCTGTAGCAGTATGTCCCCTTTGGCGTGATGAATGATGTCTTCTCTTGGTCTGGGGGATGCATGCTAATCTGGTTGTACCCCGAGTATGCATCCAGAAAGTGAGCAACTCATGCCCAGCGGTGGCGTCGATGAGGAGGTCAATCCGCGGCAGTGGATAACTATCTTTTGGGCATGCCTTGTTCAGTTCTGTGAAGTCGACACAGAGACGCCACTTCCCATTAGCCTTAGTAACCATTACTACGTTGGAGAGCCACTCTGGATACGCCACTTCCCTGACTGCTCCGTTATCAACCAGCTTTCTAATCTCCTTGTCCATGGCTTGGGCCCTTTCAGTGGAGGCTCCCCTTAACTTTTGGCGAACAGGCTTGTACAGTGGATCGACATTGAGGTGATGGGTAGCTACTTCCGGGTCGATGCCCTCAAGGTCCTCATGCGACCAAGCAAAGATGTCCATATTACGCTTCAAAAATTCAATCAACAGGGGAGCCAGCTCTTCAGAAAGGGAAGAGCCAATGTAAATTCTTCTGTCTGGGTGCTCCTTTTCTAAGACCACAGGGATGAGTTCCTCGACTGGTTCTCCTCTTTCTGTTGCGGAGTCATCCCTTGGGTCAAGGACCTCAACCTGCAATGCTTCTTGGGGCTTCCTAGCCTTCATAGAGGATACATAGCACTCTCTGGCTGTTATTTGGTCCCCTTTGACCTCTCCGACTCCATTTAAGGTTGGAAAGCGGAGAACGAGATGGTAGGTAGAGGGCACAGCTCTTAATGTGTTAAGAGCTGGCCGCCCTAATATGATGTTGTAGGCTGACGGGCATTCTATTACCAGGAAATTGACCATGACTGTGGAGCTTCGGGGTGTTACTCCGGCGGTGACGGGAAGTGTGATGGATCCAAGGGGATACACTTTTTCTCCTGAGAATCCAATGAGGGGTGACCTGATTGGCTGTAGCCTCTCCCTGCCCAGGTTGAGCTTGTCATAGGCCTCTGCAAACAGGATATCTGCAGAGCTGCCACTATCTACCAGGATCCTGTGCACATGAAAGTTGGCCACCGTCATGGTGAGCACCAAGGGGTCGTCATGGGGGTGTTGGATTTCCTCCAGGTCCTTGTTTGAAAAAGATATGACCTCGTCGCTTTCCTGCTTCGGCACCTTAGATGGGCGCATCTCGTAGACATGTCTTGCCTTCCTGGCATGGACCTTCATCGCGGAAAGTGATTCTCCCCCACCTGCTAGTCCCCCTGAGATAGTGTGGATTTCCCCCACAGGCTGCTGATCTTCCTGGTTGTGAGGTTGTGGTACTCGTTCCCTTCCCACAACGTACTGACGTAAGTGACCACGCTGGATGAGCTCCTCAATTTGCCTCTTGAGGTCGTAGCAATCGTCGGTGTCATGCCCGTGGTCACGATGGAAGCGGCAATACTTGTTAGGATTTCTGCTATTTGGAGGAGACTTCATTTTTCCAGGCCACTTTATCGCGGGGTCATCTTGGATCTGGAATAGGATGTGTTCCACGGAAGCATTGAGGGGAGTGAAGGGTTGACGGTTCCTCTGAGGAGCAGGACCTAGCCGGTCCTTGACAGGGACTTTCTCTGTCCTGCCATATTTGTTGCTGGTTTCCTTCTTATCGTCCTTCTCTCTTTCCTTCCTTTTCTCACCTGCTCTGGAAGACTCACCCCGCCTGGCCCTTGTGATGTCTTCTGCGTTTATGTACTTTTGGGCCTTGGCTAGCAGCTCTGGCATGCTCTTCAGTGGGCGCTTCAGAACTGAGAAAAGGAAACTTGATGAACGGAGGCCACCCAAGAAGGCGGTCATCGTCACCTTGTCGTCAGGTTCATCAACTTGGAGTACCTCCTCGTTAAAATGAGTGAGGTAACTCCTCAGACTCTCCTCGCGGTCCTGCTTTATACTAAGCAGGTGCGTAACTGGCTTCTGGTGGCGACGTCCTCCTATGAAGTGTGAGACGAATGATCTGCTAAGCTCGGCAAAAGAGGTAATAGAGGCGGGGGAGAGCTTAGCAAACCACTGTCGGGCAGACCCCTTTAATGTGGTTGGGAATGCCCTGCACATGATTTCGTTTGGTACGTTGTGCAATTGCATCAAGGTTTTGTAAGTGTCGAGGTGGTCCAGTGGATCCTTTGTTCCATCAAAGGTCTCCACAGATGGCATTTTGAACTTCTGAGGAAGGTGGTAGTTTGCTACATCAGGTTTGAAAGGGGTATCAGTACGCCTTACCAGGTGGTCAATAGTTTCGGGTCCCTGTGCCTTCATGGCGTTGAAGACATCACCGAGTTGATTCTGTACCTCCTTTATCTTCTCGTCTCAATGATTGGGGGCTCCTCTGGAATGATCATGGAAGTGGCTTCCATGCCCCATGATTTGGTTTTCACCCTCATCCTCCTGGAGATAAGGGTCCTCTCCCTGGAAAGCAAGGGGAGGGGGAGGTGCAGCTCCCTCATGTTGGGCTTCCCGAAGTGGGGTGCCCAATGGGGCACCCAGGCGTGGAACAACAGGGCGTGGTGCTCCTTGATGTCCAGGATGTGGAGCTCCTTGGGGTGCTCTATGTTGTGCACCTCCGTGGGGCCCTCCATGTTATGCACCTCCGTGTGGTGCTCCACGTTGTGCACCTCCGTGTGGTGCTCCACCTTGGGGTCCTCCATGTTGTGCACCTCCGTGTGGTGCTCCTCCTTGTCCAGCAAGTATGAGTTGCAGTAACTGTTGGTTTTGAGCAACCAGTTGCTACATGGTCTCCAATATTTGTTGGGGATTCGGGGCTAGAGTATCCGGAACAGGGTTGATAGGCGGGGGGGCAACCTCCTCCTCTCGTGGAGGATTGTCTTCGTGTTGGTTCATGGAGGATTGTCCTCCATGTTGTGCACCTCCGTGTGGTGCTCCTCCTTGTCCAACAAGTATGAGTTGCAGTAACTATTGATTTTGAGCAACCAGTTGCTGCATGGTCTCCAATATTTGTTGGGGATTCGGGGCTAGAGTATCCGGAACAGGGTTGATAGGCGGGGGGGCAACCTCCTCCTCTCGTGGAGGATTGTCTTCGTGTTGGTTCATGGATCGAGTAGTGATCGCCATTAGTTAATGGATGTAATGTTCATGAGTGAGAATTTTGTCGATTCCCACAGACGGGGCCAAACTGATGATGCACAAAAATGATTTTGCACACCACCTGTCAAGTGTAGATAATAAATGCAATGAAATCAATGAAAAAATTAAAGAAGACACAATTTATAGTGGTTCGGTCAATTCGACCTACGTCCACTCTTCAATGGCTTCAGTTGCCGAGTATTTTATTGATTCAAAGGTATGGAGAATAGAGATACAAGCTTTGAGAGAGAGAATAAAGAATCAAAGAAATAGTAATCTCTGGTAGTCGGTTCGTCCTCTGTAAGTCTCTGGTGGGGCGTGACATTCATCCCTTTTTTCTACCAGATTGGAGCTATTTTATAGCAGTTAAGAGATCATTCTTGTGGAGATCATGACATATCCTCAAGGCTTCTTTATCGCAGCTAAGAGATTATTCTTGGTGGAGATCATGACATATCCTCAAGATTTTTTTATCGCAGCTAAGAGATTATTCTTGGTGGAGATCACGACTTATCCTCAACGGAAGGAGGAGGTTGGGGAGCTCTTCATGAAACGCGGTCAAAGATTGGACCGTTTCCTTCGGTGGTGCAGATAAGCTTCTCGTGCTCTCCTCTTGATGACGTGCTAAGCAAGAAGTCTAACCGGCCTTGGACTGTCTTGGACTTGGTGGATTTGGACCGTTTCCTTTGGTGGTGCAGATAAGCTTCTCATGCTCTCCTCTTGGTGACGTGCTAAGCAAAAAGTCTAACCGGTCTTGGACTGTCTTGGGCTTGGTGGAATCGAAATGAGGTTGGGCTTCTCAACTGAGGTTGGACTTTAACACATAAATTGGACTATTTGGGCCTAACCCATCACTAGTAATTAATCGTGCCTAAAAATAGAACATTTGAATAATACCAACTTACATACAAAGCATGTATAATCAAATTTTTATTTAAAGAAAATCACACTATAGTCATAGGTGCATATTTCAGAAAAAATTACTCTTCCTTGGTTCTGTCAAAATTTAAATCCATTCGACCGATTCAACAGTCCAAGCATCAAATGTGTATCGCCCAAACATACCTACGTATATGCATATATTATGTGTAGGAGTCAATACATAAGAAAACATATTATTCAATATTTCTACCCTATGTATATACATATCTCGATAATTATTATATGGTATTTTCATAACAGAGTTGTTGCAAGAGTTTTTTTCTAACGTAAATACATATCTAAAACCCTTTCGATGTACTTTCTCTGAATTTTCTTAATCGTAAAATATCTAGGATATATTATTGAGGAACTCATTTACTTATAGTGAATTTCACTTAAATTCATGATAAATAATTAACCATGAGAAAATAAAATAATATATATTGAAGGAGATTCAAAATCTTTTTTTTTTTTGTGCGGCGACAACTTAACCTTTAGGGTTGTAACTTGATTCAAATAACTAGCATTTACTTTGAATTTTTGAGATGTTATTGATCATTCCCTACATTCAAATTGCTAGATCCACTCCAATAATTTTTTTCTCTTATTTTTTCTGCTTAATAAATCACCCACTCTGCAAGGCAGAGCTAGGATTATGGAGTGGATGGGGCAAAATATGGTAAAAATAATTTATTAACCGATATATTAAAAAAGTTAAGATCAAAACACGAAAAAAATATATAAAAGTTGATGACCAAATTTCTGTATAAAACACCAAAATCAATTTTTATCCGTCATGAACAAAAAACGATGTGTTTTTTTGTACAATCAAAAAATAAAACATTTATTTTAGGGACCATTACAACAAAAAAATATGGATTACTGTACAATTTTTAAAAATTTAGAGAACACAAATGTCGTAAGTTTAATAAAAAATAATATGATACAACATAATTGACACCTCTAGTCCTAATGAAATACATATATGAAAGTGATTCAAGTCACAGACGCCAGAATAAGATACTCGTTAATACAATCAGTTTCATTTAAAATTCATGAAAAATTGTCAATTAAATGGATTATCAGAACAATTTTTCTTTAGATTTAATATTACCCATGTGGGCCCACCATCCTTGTGAACTAGCCGTTTTCTTGGGATCAAATATTGGCCGTCCGATTTCGAAGCCGCCAAATACTCTTTTAGATTCCGTGTGAGTGACCGACTACTGTCATAAGAACCATGCTTTGTCATTACCAGCAAAACATAATCGGAATCACCGGTAACCTAGGAATTTCCTCGGCTTACTTTATCTGAATCTCTATCCTTTGAACCTTTCAAATAACAATAATAGAAATTTAGAGGCCGGTATTCTTATTCGGATTTATTTCTGGTAAGAAAATTTATTTGGTTTTAAGTCTATTTTTTGTTAAATTTATTATTGTACCCTTATCCTGTAAAATAGTAACAAATGATGTCTAATAGTTGTAAAAAGTCACATAAGTTAGATCATTTAAGTATATATAAAAATTGTTGATGTAAACATAGTAACATCAGTTTAGTATCCGTGAAAAATAAAAGTTAATTTGTTATATTCCAATCTTTATCGAATCGAATTCGGAGTCATTTGGAACAAGAGGAGGACAATGTCGGCAATTGGATCGGATTTCCACGCGCTTATTTGTAATTTGTGTGGATGTGAGAGGTCGAAAGTTTTGAATTCTTTGCTCCTACGGTGGGAAAGAACCCATTTCAAGCTATTGTTCATGGTGGGACATTGAGCCCTTTCGGCTTTCATAGCTGAACCTGTCAACCTCTCTAAAGTTTAAACACCTCGCTGTCCCAACGCGCCTCTGGCCAACCACCATTTTCTCTCTCCTATTCCCATCTTCTGCCACCACAAATATTTTTACGGCTCTCTTCCCACCAATATCACATGACAACTACGTAATACCATTTAATACACTATGAAGATTATGGTACAGAACAATGTATCGAAAGTTATAATGTTTTTTAAGGTTAAGTTTGTAATTTTTTAAGGGATATAAGTAACAATTTCAAAGGCATTATATCTATAAAAGTTTCAACTTCTAAAGATTAAATTATTATTGTTAAACGTAAACTAGAGACTACAAATTAAATTAATTTATGATCGATTATAACTTTTGTAATCGATTATGAATTATCTCAAGCACTTATAATTTCAATTTTAAAAAATACAACTTGACATTAAAAAATTATAATTTTTTATACAGTTCTATTTTATTTTGGGTACCGTAATTAGGGGTGTTAATTGAGCCAAATTTTGCGAGCTTGAACTAGAATTTAGCAAGCTTATTTTTTTAAACAAGTATAAAAAATTGGTCAAGTTCGACTCCTTTAGAACTCGAGTCCGAGCTAAGCCTGAATAATTCAACTATTTTACATATAAATAATGGTGTTAATTGAGCTGAATTCGAGCCTAAATCGAGCTGAATTTACACATAAACGAGCTGACTCGTTTGACTATTTACACATAAACGAGCTTTAAAAAATGTTTAAACTTGACTTGTTTAATAGCCCTACATATAAATGATCCAAATTTTACGAACTTGAATCATGCATTTTAGACTTAATTTTATAAATAAACTTAAAAATTATTCAAATATGAGTTGAGAATGACTCGTCGCTATTACCCCCCTCATAACCGTGATATATCTTTTATATACATGTCAAATTACACTTTTTATCCTTGAAAGTATATATACCATGTATAGGGTATAGTAGAACAACTCAATTAGCTGATGTAAACATAGTAACATCAGTTTAGTAACCGTGAAAAATAAAAGTTAATTTGTTTATCTTTTTGAATTTGAATTGTAAGCTACTTTATTATATAAATATTTTTTATAATTTATGTAATTTTGAATTGTATTTGGTTTTATGTATTTTTGTACTTGTAATGTCGTGTATGTACTTTCTTCTCAATTAAATACTAATGTACCTATCTTGTGGATGTATATATTCGTATAATGTATTTAAATGATCGTGTATGTTATTCATTGTATATGATATTATAACGTCCCGATTTTTTTCTTCTTTTCGGAGATATTAATTGATATAAGAACACTCAAATAAAAATAATAGAGCGCTAATTATCGCAATAAAATTTCATGTATCAAAATTATCTCCCAATACAAATAGATTTGTCACCATAAATAAATCCCCCAATATGAATAAAACATCAATTATATCGACATTTGCTTGTCTTTAATACTCTGATTGTCTTGTTCTGATATTTTCTCTAAAATCAATCTGAAAATATTAAATAAAGCGGAAAAGTATACAATATGACGAGAAAAAATATGCTCAAGGACATTGAATAATAAATAATCGAGTATCATAAAATATCTCAATCAACAGATACAAATATCATATTTGCATATCACACATCATGCTAGATCTTAACATAGATCTGACACCTCACCAATCATTCCACCTCAACTCGATCTCATGGGTCTCTTGGTTGGTGATGCACCGGTTATTGACTGCCACAATCTCATCTCAATATTCGCAGAACATGATCAATGAGATCAAAATATTCAACAATATTCAATCGAAATTCTAAAATAACGATAGCACAAGTTGGAATACAAATCAGAAGATAATTAAAGAAATTCTCTTTGAAAAGAGATTTAAAGAGAGCATATTGCATACCACCTCCGTACTTCAGAATCATTATTTGAATTCGAAAACTCTGATTTTCGTTTCATTCTTCCTCTTCCTCTCGGTTTGAACTAAAAACACCCACCAAGATTTATTTTCTCTCTCCCTCTCTTCCTTCTTTGCTCTCGGCTTAACACACACAAACACATATATATTTTTCTTCCCTCTCTTTTATTCTCTCTCACTCACGGTTTCAACAAACCCGAACACACATGCTTTACTACACCTTACTGTACACACATATTTTCTACACTATTAATTACACACCACCCACATTTTCTACCATTTATTCAATACTAGCTTCTTTTTCTTTTTTTTTAACCCTTTTTTTTGAAGTCTTCACGTGGGTGAAGATAAAAGTAACGTAAAAGTTAAAATATTTATATTTTACTTCCCTTTATTTCACTTACTATATATATCAACCACAAAATTTAAATATTCTTTATATTTTCACATCAAAACTCATAATATTTTATACTCAAACTACTTTTAAAAATTTGAGATCTCACAAATATATTGTGGATCAATGTAAACGCATATATTAATTGCATATTTATTATGTACTTGCGAACTACCGGTCAATAGGTATATTAATTGAGAACATGTTATTTTTTTAGTATACTTGTCTGATAATTCGTATTTATGTAGAAGAAATTATATTATGATGGCGTAATTTTTTAGAATATGTGTTTTAATTATGTGATGACATTATTATTATGTTTATAATTTTAAATAGGGTTGGTTATATGTATTGATTTGATTTTTTAATTGGAACCTAATTTAAAAATAAATTATCAGTGAATTTTTTTTTAAAATCCTATTAGGATAAGGTATCGGTCTAAAAAAAAAATCAAAAATTAAAAATAAAAAATGAATCTGTATGTCATTACTTTGATGGGTCTAGATTCATTGAGGTGTAGAATCTGTTTTTGATGTAGCACGAGGTGAAATCTCTATTGTTGGTATCGCTTTCTTTTTTGTAACTGCCTGACTGACAGGTCAGACATATCTCCACTTCCTACTCCGTAGAATGTTCCGTTTCA
Source organism: Ilex paraguariensis (assembly GCA_963454935.2). NCBI lineage: Eukaryota > Viridiplantae > Streptophyta > Magnoliopsida > Aquifoliales > Aquifoliaceae > Ilex > Ilex paraguariensis. The sequence goes on along the minus strand of CAUOFW020000037.1, from coordinate 238,474 downwards.
ATTTTCAGTCAAATTCATACAGCTCACGCTCTTTTAACCATCGCCAAATTTATATATAGGAAAATCATACATTATTACCACTTATTTCACACAGCTCACACTCCATCCTCTTCGGTTTCAGCGTCTACGCAAGAGGGACTCTCTCTCTTTCCCCTCCCTCATCGCCGGTCATCGTCCCAACCTCCCTCGGCGCCTCCGCCGAATCTCCTTGGAAGAGGTTCTCTCTCTCTCTCTCTCTATCTATATATATATATATTGACGAAGACACCAAACATTGAATGTTCCACTTTCGAATCAATAATACACATCACTTTCAAGAATTAATAATGCATATCGATGCAAGTAACGTATATGTGTGTGTGTGTGGTGTGGATAGGTGTGTTGCCTTGAGTCTGTTAACGGTGTATGCGTGTATTGTAGTTGTTGATGATGATGATGTTGCGTAATGGAGCGAATTGTTTGAAAAATTAACCTTCTTCCTCTTTCATTTCAAAATCTAGCGTTTCTGAAGGCTATTTTTTTTTTCTTCGACTTGGCTGAAATAGAAGTATTAGTTTTATGTTGAGAAACTGTGTTTATTTGCTAATTTATTAGGTGTCGGAGCATAAACTCTCTTCTTGAACCATATTTTGACGCTTCTAAATTTGGAGTTTAGTTGTTTGATCTGATCTTTGCCTGCTGTTTGGTTGATGTGAAAATAGAGGAAAAAGAAAGAAGAGAAATCTCCAGTGTGGGTTTGTTTCCCTCAAGCTCAAAATCGTTGGTAACAAAAACCTCAGCTAAAGGAAGGCATTCAAATATTTGACTCTTCTGGTTTATGATTTTGATTTGTGTCCCTTTGTTTCTTTTGTATGTTTGTGTGTTTGGGGTCTCTACTGTTATTAAAAAATTAACAGCAGATGTGCTGTTGGTCAAAAAAGTATACTTCGTCGTTTTTGTGTAAATTCTGTTGTTGATCCAGGATCCTCGGCCGTGTTTGGGTTGGTCATTTTCTTGCAAAAAAAATTAAACGCAAGGGATTGAAGTTCTGCTATAAATATTTTTCTTGCGTTTTCTCGTAACCAAACAATAATTTCTGCTAATTTTTCCTTCAAATTTTCTAGGAAACTGACATATAGAATATGAAAATTGGAAGCGGAACTGGGTCAGGCGCAGGAATCAGGAGGAGAGGCTGTTCATGCACAAAAGACGATTTTCTCCCTGAGGAATCCTTCAAGAGTTTTAACAACTATGTGGCTGCCCTGATGCAGACTCCCACCCGGTTCATGGACCGGATTCTGACCCGGTCCGGTGACCAGGCGGAGCTGGAGGTGAAGACTCGGAGTCAAAATGATATGAAGAAGACACTCACGTGGTGGGACCTTATGTGGTTCGGCATGGGTGCCGTTATTGGCGCCGGTATCTTCGTGCTCACCGGCCTCGAGGCGCGTGATGACGCTGGACCGGCTGTGGTGCTGTCGTACGTCGTTTCGGGTGTGTCCGCCATGCTCTCGGTGTTTTGCTACACGGAGTTTGCTGTGGAGATCCCTGTTGCAGGTACATTTGGTTTCACACTTTCACTTGATGGGTTTGGATTTACTTTGAAATTGAATCGTTAATTTGTCAATTTCTCATGCCATGTTGATATTATTTTCGAAATAGAAGAAATCATTCAAAATTTTATTTTTAAAAACATTCATCGTAACATTTAATAACACTTTTAAATATTTAAAAACATTTCGAAACATTGAAAACTCGATATTCAATTACTGACACAGTGGCTACTTGGTGCAAATTGAAGTTTTTATTCTTAAAAAATAAAAGGCTAGAATATGTTCTGCCCCTTTTTTTGATTCAGCTGTACATAGTTTCCATGTTTGTTTTTTGAGAAATAAAAAAAAAAAATTAGCACCGTACCTTTGTTATTATTCTTGAAGGATAAAATGAGAAATTGTATTGCTCAAATAAGGCCATGATTGAGAAATATAACATTGATCTCAATCTTCTATGATCGATCGTGTTATTTAAAATTATAATTTATATTTTAAAAAAATTATAATTTTTGATATAATACTGCTGACGGCACTGTATAATTCCCCTTGTTTTTTAATATACAAGTAACTCTTTGGTACTCTGGAGTGTGGACTAGACTGCAATGATTAGTTTTTCCAGCAAGATTAATATTAAAAAGCTAAATTAATAAATGAAAATTAGTCAACACGTATACTATAACTTAAAAAACTATTCTATTCTTCTCTAATAAAAAATTTTGTTGCTTGTTTATCTAGAAGGTACACATTTTGAAAGATATTGATTTAGGTATAATAAATGGTTATGTTTAAAAAAAAATAGCAATGTTACATGAATTTTATTTAATAATTTAATAATTTTATATTATTAGATCGACAGTATGTCATCAAATAAAATTATTAAATTAAATATAAATAACATTTCTCTTAAAAAAAAAAACAAAGATATAAAAATGGTTAGAAAACAAGAGTGTGAATTGATTTTTTTTTTTTTAGTCTTTTAGTGCTGACCATCATCCACATCTTTGTAGAGTATTGACCACTTATTGAACTTTAGCCTGTAACCTATCACTCGGTTCTGTGCATATCTTGAAATTAGGTATGGATGACGCATGACTCGACAAAATCAATCAAGCAAGGTTATATAGACTCAAAAAATAAATTTAAAAATTAAATTTGATAATCTCAACTTTTGATTTCACTTTAAGTTTTAATATTTATTGGGATCTACTATCTATTCAATAGTTGAGATTATCAAGTCTAATTTTTAAGTCTATTTAACATTACTCAAATAAAAAAGAAGACAAAATTTATTTATCTTGAATTAAATTGGCAATGGCGGTGGCGGAGCCACATCGAAGGAAATGGGGGGCAGCTACCCCACTGTGATTTTGAAATATTTTGGGGTCAACTCAAAATTTTGAATTTTTTTTTAAAAAATTAATCCCTACTAAAAAAATTATAAAAAATTTAGATGTACTTCAATATTTTAAAAAATAAATAGACAAAAAATTAGACTTAGAAAGAATTTGTCAAGCATAAAATATGCTTGTATTAGATGATTTTGATGGACTTGAACAATTTATTTGTGCTGAATTAAATTAGTTTTATATCTAAGTTCAGTCTTAATAAACATGTGATACATTAATTTTTGTGGAAACAAGTGGGCCAATTTGTAAACCCTAAGTTTATGCAAACAAGCCAACGATTCCATTCTATCAGCTTCACACTTGTGTGGACTAGAAGTTAGCGCGTGAGGTTAAACCGAAGGATTTGTTTGGAAGAATATTTAGAGAGTGTTTAACTTGGCTTCTCTAAATTTTTTTAAACTTAAATTTTTTTATATAAAAATGAGATTTAACATTAAATTTAATTCATACTCATATTTAGTATGTAATACATACATATGTAGGAGTCACAGATATATCATAATTATAAATAATTATTTTTTTCTATATATAATTATTTTGTCCCTTGATCAACTCAATTCATACTCATGTTAAGAGAAATAATTATATTTTATATTTTTAACCCTTTAACTCATCTTTCTAAACTTAACCCCTCCCTAAGTTTGACGAAACCTATAACATGAGTTTAATATACAAGTCAGTTACGGGTCAAATTTGGGAACTCAAGATTAAAATTTTAATTCAAACATGGAATTATGAGGTCTTTTAGACTATTTTTTCCAAACCCTAGACACTAATCCCCTCAATCCCACAAAACAAACAAGTCCTGATAGTATCTCACTAAAAAGAAAAACTTATTTGATCACATTTTATTTTTCCAAAATCAAATGCAGTGTTTTTTATTATTACTTTACTTTGCTAAGGATTAGTTCATTATTATGGTGAATCTATGTCGTATCAAATTGGACTAATTTGAAGACAAGCTTATTGACTGATCATGTTAAAAAATTTTACTCTAATAGTATCTATTAATTACCCTGATAACAAAACACGACTCTCTTAATTAATTTAATGAGTACTCCCTCCGTTACTAAGTATCTGTCGTTTAAAGTTTTTGTACAAGGATTAAGGAAGCTATTAAATAGCTCTAATATGAGTAAAAAATAATTACACAAGATTAAAATACTCTTATTCAATACATACTGGGAAGGAAAGAAATATGAAAGACGCTTACCCTCCACCTAATCTAATGCATCGAAAAGTTAAGGGTAAATTTGGAAGAAAAAATATTAATTATGTTTTGATTTCATTAAACGACAGATATTATAGAATAAAAAAAATTGTGTAAAACGACAGATATTTATGAATGTAGGGAGTATATTTTACGATTAACTTGACTGCCAAAAACTCTTAACTCAAAGCCACTAATTTCTACTTGTTCTGCTTAGAGTGTGTCTATGTCAAAAATTATAGTAGATGGTCCATGGCCATAGTATTGGCCCAACATGTGATCAAGTTACAAGCAAGAACTTGTTCTATTTTTGCGAAATTTGCAATGATAATTGCATGAATACTGAAATAACAATCTGAAATCTTGTTATTCAGGTGGCTCATTTGCTTACTTAAGGGTGGAGTTAGGTGACTTCATGGCCTTCATTGCTGCCGGAAACATCCTCCTCGAGTACGTGATTGGTGGTGCTGCGGTGGCCCGTACCTGGACATCCTACTTCGCCACTCTTTGCAACCACCAAGCTGAAGATTTCCGTATCACTGCACATGGTCTAGCACATGGCTACAACCAACTTGACCCCATAGCTGTTGGTGTCATCATCATCATTTGCATCATAGCCGTTCTCAGCACAAAGGGCTCTTCCCGTCTCAACTACATTGCATCAGTTGTCCACGTTCTGGTAATTCTCTTCATCATAATCGCTGGCCTCATCAAAGCTGACACCAAGAATTACATCCAATTTGCACCCAATGGGGCTCGCGGTATCTTCAAGGCTTCTGCGGTGTTATTCTTTGCCTATGTTGGTTTTGACGCGGTTTCCACCATGGCTGAGGAGACTAAGAACCCTGCCCGGGACATCCCTATTGGGCTTGTGGGCTCGATGGCGATTACCACTACCCTATATTGCTTGATGGCTATAACTCTATGCCTAATGCAAGATTATAGGACCATTAATGTTGATGCTCCATTCTCGGTGGCATTTGAGAAGGTAGGGATGAAGTGGGCTAAGTATGTTGTTGCTGCCGGTGCTTTGAAGGGCATGACATCGGTGTTGCTGGTCGGGGCTGTGGGCCAGGCCCGGTATCTGACCCACATTGCACGTACTCACATGATGCCTCCATGGTTTGCTAATGTTGATGCAAAGACAGGAACACCAGTCAATGCAACAATTGTCATGCTTTTTGCCACTGCTGTCATTGCCTTCTTCACTAGCCTTGGCATTCTCTCCAACCTCCTCTCAATCTCCACATTGTTCATCTTCATGCTGGTGGCCGTTGCCCTTCTTGTTCGCCGCTACTATGTAAGTGGTGTGACCACTCCAGCAAACCGTAATAAGCTCATTATGTGCCTCCTGCTCATAATTGGCTCCTCAATCGCCACTGCTACTTATTGGGGTCTAAGCGAAAAGGGTTGGATTGGATACTGCATAACCGCCCCAATTTGGCTCTTGGCAACAATTTCTCTCTGGGCTTTCGTTCCCCATGCCCGTGATCCTAAGCTTTGGGGTGTTCCATTGGTGCCATGGTTGCCATCAGCATCCATTGCCATTAACATTTTCCTTCTCGGGTCAATCGATAAGGATTCATTCATAAGGTTCGCAGTCTGGACATGCTTTCTCTTGATTTACTATTTCTTCTTTGGACTGCACGCGTCGTATGACACTGCAAAGGAGTTTGATGGACAGAAAGTAGAGAACAGCGTGCAGTGGAGGAAGATAGAGGAGGGGAATGTGTCATATGTGACTAATTCCGAGTTAGGGGGTGTTGCTGGTAACGATGCTACCATAGCTCCTAGTAGTTAGATTTGTCTCGAACTGGTGTGCTGAATGTGTGCAGTTTTCTTCTCTTTTTTCTTCCTGAATGTATGAAGTACCGTGAAATTGGAGGAGATGGTATAACCCCGCAATATAAGCAGTTTGATTTATTAGTATACTTCCCTTGATCATTTAGACACCAAGAAGGTTCTGTTATTATAAGCAAGGGATTACATTTCGTTTTGAACTGGCAAAATGTTTCCGTTTCTATTGAAGCCAAAACAAATCTAATTTCATATCAAAATAGTAATGTTTCAAGGTGTTTTGATAGGTTTCGATCAAGGTTTTGAAATGTTTTGCTAATAAATTTTCAAAATTTTCTCTTTTTTTTTTCAGAATGTTTATGAATAGTTTTTCAATCATTTTTAAAATGTTTTCATTTTCAAGTTGACCGAAACTTTGGACCAAAACGTTTATAAGATATTTTCTAGTTTAGTAACAAGTTAGAGTGCTGAATTGTGTTCATAGTTGCCAAATCACAATTCATATTATGAATTAGAATCTAAATTTGAGAATTGTAAATTGTAAGATTTAACAAAAAATTTAAGCAAAAATAAAAAATAATACTATAAAATAGACAAAATATTGAATATTGAATATTATTGCATTCTAAAAATAATCAATTGAAGGCTTGCCTTGTGAAGACTTTGTCTTCTTGAGGTCAAGAGTTCAAATCCCTTTTTCATTTCTCTTCTCCAAAAAAAAAATTAAAAAAAAAAGAATGAAAAGATGGTAGCCTTTTGCTCCATTTTCATTTAAATTCAACAACTTGAAAAAAAAATCATTAAAGAATCATGATTATTCAATAACCAAAATAGTGACACACAGTATAGATTAAGTTACAAACATGAATAAAAAAAGAACAAATAAAAAAATTGATTGAAAGAAAAAATTGATTGAGAGAAAACATACAGACCAATATTTTGAAACAAAAAATTAGAACTTAAAAAATTACCCAAGAAATAATTGAGAGTAAAATACAACCGATGATGCGAGAGTGTTAGTCGTGACCTTTAGATTTAGACAACACAAGGCGAGTTTTAGACGACGTCAGAAAAAGAAAGAGCAAATATGTTGAGTTTTTATTAGGGCGTGAATTCTTCTGCAAATAAAACGACATCGTTTTACTGTTTAGTGGGCAAAACAACGTCGTTTTGCCAAAAATTTGAATTTTCAAAAAAAGTGATTGAATCGTGCGATACGAATTGAATCGTATGAATAGTACGATTCAACTATACAACGATTCTCATATACGATACGAATCGTTTTGTACCTATATCGAATCGAATCTTGAATCGTACGATTTTGATAACTATGATTGTGTTACGAAGAGGTGGAAATGTCGATCAATGTATGAGAAAAAGGCCCCTTAGAAGTTCTACTCTTACATGCCACATCTTGCTGCACCTAGGCAATTGCTTTTGTGATAGTATACGAATTTGGATCATCTAAAAATGGAAAGAAAATTAATCGTACATTGAAACTCAGTGTGACTAAGATTTGGTCATATCAATTGCATGAGCTCCAAGCATATTCGGAGATCAATGATGAGGCAGAATCGTGGCCACATAATTCTTACCATGTAATTTTTTTTGGTATCAAATCCCTTGAATTTCGATCCAAGTTCTTTTTTTGGAAAGTCTCGACCCAAGATCAAAGGAGACAAGTTAGGTTTTAAAACATAGTTTCAGAAAGTGCACGACAATGATAATCCTTGTGGCAATCTGGTTTTCGACCACCTTCATGCTAAAATTGATGGTTAAGTAGGCAAGAAAATTGAATGCATAGGGAGTGCCATTACTTCCATGGTTTTCATTAGCTAGCATAGCTATCAATGTGTTCTCAAGTGTTTCATCCATGGTCCATCATTTGTAAGATTTGCAAAATGGAACTTGTTCTTGCATGCTCATATATTAATTTGCTCATCGAGCAGCAAGCTTCATATGATGGAGCCAAGGAATCTGAGAGAAAAGTAAACAATTGAACTGACAGGATATTTTGTGATCCATCATATCATCTAACAAAATTGGCTGGAATTGGTAACAAAAGACTTTAGGGGCATGGACTAAAACTAAAAAGACAGCTATTAGTCAAAAGACTATACAATTAGTCATATATGTCAAAGAGAAGGACAATTTGTAAGTAACTTTTTGCTCTTCTCAATAAAAATGGGTAGAGACCCAAAGTTAGGGAGGCCCTGGTATGAGCACCTGAGCTCCATACTCCACACACACTTATATTATTTTCAGTTTATACACTAATCTATTCATATATTGATCGCAATACTAACTTAGGCATTAAAGAGCCTCCCCAGCTCAACGTCGAGGGTCCCTCTAACTTCTCTTTGATGTTGTACCTCATGGACTGAATGATATTCAAATATCAAAGACACACCTTCAACATTTTAGTGATTGTGCGGAAATTATCCTGTACAATTTGGTGCCGTCTGTGAGAAACGAAGTAAAAATGTCTCTGAAATCTTCATATTACCCCGCTTGTGAGACCTGCTCAACCCTTGGAACCATGGATATTTCTCGGTATGCCTTTCAAACTCATAGCAATGCAGAATATCACTGTGAAAAGCCTTCACATGGATCTGATTGGTCACAAGCCTTATTCTCTAAGTTTAGACTCCTATTCTATTATGGGAACTTGCTCTTTGTTTCATGAGCATTGCTAGCATACTGAACAACAAGAGTTGGTCCTAGCCCAAACTTGAAAAGCTTTTAGGCTGTGATCAAGCACTTAAAGGGCATAGGCCTAAATCTGTGAAGACTGTGAACCGTGAAAAGCTCAACGAAAGACTTCTCAACCGCTTCATCTTCAATGAAGCAAAAAGAAACAAAGGTTATTACGATACAATTCAAAAAATAACAAATTATTACCAGATACTCACCTATGTGTGAAGGACGCCCTCCAATAACGAGGAATACAAAGGGCATCAACAGCTGCCCCTTCAAATTCCCAAACATCCCTGAAAACGAAGAAAAAACAGCGTTGTTACCTTTTAGGGGGTAGCAGGTACATCAAAAAAATAGCTTAAGGATCTGAGCTCTTTAGGAAAAAGGGCAGCATAAAAGAGGAAAAATTAGGAGTCATATGAAAAAAGTAGAAAAATTCAAAAATAATAGGGGAAGCGTTCATGGTTATGCAAATGCCACAAGATGAAGAATCCCACCAGGAAACTCCACCCCTCCGGTGAGAGCTTGGACAAGCACAACTTAAACAAGTTAAAAATTTACCTCATATACGATTGCATGGGGAATTGAAGTCCAGCCTCAAAGGTGGATTCAAAAAAGCCAATTTTCCTCCTCGAAAAATGTTACAAAGATCATCTATAGAAGGAGCATGAGTAGTGTTGTGATCATGCAACAATTATGGTGAATAATAAAAAATCAATCAATTAAGAAAGCAAGAGAAAATAACACAGAAATTTACGTGGTTCGGCAATGTGCCTACATCCACAAGAGCGAGCGACCGTTCTTTTCAATTATTCAAAGGAGGGTTACATGTTAAGTATTTATATAACACTAGTACGAACGTATTTACAAAATACCCCTGTACCGTACCGCGGGGGCGTTGCCCCCACACCCCCAGCTAATCAGCATCCCCCCTTACATAAAATATATAAATCCTGCAAGACAAAATGCCGTCGCGGGGCTCCACTTCGCTATGCTCCGCCATCTGCTTCCTTGCCATTGTGCACACGACAAATATGAGCCACACATACTCTAACAAATAGAAACGTCATCATGAATAGAAATGCCAATAGGAAACATGAAGCATCTCTTAAGGGCTTATGCTTTGTCTTGAGAGACGGTACTATGGTATAGTAAAACACCCCAGGCTGGGTCTTCCAAAAGAAGCGGGGCACGACGTCTGAATAAAGAACAAAGTGGAGCATTCATATTTCAAAGAAGGAAGAAAGTTGTTGAAAAGAAGATTGCAAGTCAAAAACAAAAAGGAAAAAGAACTTATGCTTTTATAGCTAAACATACTGGCGAGTAGAATCCCCCAAGAAGCATTATGCATGATGAGATGCAATAAATGCGAAGTAAGAACAACTCCAACAGGAGTGCTATTTGGGGTGGCAAACCCTTAACTACCAAAATGCCACCCCAAAATTAAAAAATTTCACTCCAAAGGGGGTGACATCAAGAGTGGCAAAATGACAACTATGGACTTGGGGTGACAAATTTGTAAACTTTGGAGAGAGAATGTGAGAGGTTGCAAAAAAGTCGTTGTGCCTACTGTTCATCTCAACAGCTATATTCAACCCAAAACTTCTATAAAAATACAGAGAAAGAGAAAGGGGAAGGAGGTGTCTACTTGCCTGACAATCGCCTGAAAATCGTTGTTGTCTCCTTGACTCGTTGGTGCCTGAAAATCGTTGATTCAGTGTCATCCCCTTGCCTTTGATACCAAAAATCCTCTCAAACGAAAAACTCTTCTGCCATCTTACTAGGTATATGCTTTAACTTAAATGGGGAAGGAGCACTAGGGAAGGGGAAGGTTGTGGGTGTTTTAATTTTGGATGATTTTGTTTAGGGTGTAGCGTTTAGGGGAAGGGGAAGGGTTTGAACTGCAAGCGAGAAGGGGAAGGAGAAGGAGAAGGGGGTAGGGATTGAATCGCAGGGGAAGGGTTTGTCTGGTTTGGGTTTGAATCGGTGCCTACTATTTATTTTAGGGCAAATGACACATTCTACCCCAAAAGTTTTTTTTGTATTTTCATATTACACCATTAAATTTTTTTGTATTGTCATATTACACCATTAATTTTTTTGTATTGTCATATTACACCATTAAATTTTTTTGTATTGTCATATTATACCATTAATTTTTTTTGTATTGTCATATTACACCATTAAATGTTTTTATATTGATTATTTTATCTTACCTTTTAAATTGATTATATATTTTTTTTTGTAGATAGATTCACAATTTGACGGTTCTTTCATTAATTTGCTTATGTACGACACCGATTTATTTGATGAAGCTGTACATACCAATTTCGCATTATTGGCGCCAGTATAAAGTGAAGCTGATCCAAAAGTGAAAAAATCACAAATGACAAAGAACTTCTGTGTAGAAGAAAATAAATTAATTGTGTTTGTGTGGCTTAACACAAATAAAGATACAATTACTAAGAATGAACAACAAGGTGACGCTTTCTGGTATAGAATATTGAAATACGTAAAACTTCATCAAGGCAATCAAGAAGAGCGTTTGCAAGCTTCTATTAAAAATCGTTAAACTGATATAAATGCAAAATGCAGCAAATTTGTCGGCTTTTATAGTCAAATTGAAAGACTACGAAAAAATGGACACACCGAGCAAGATAATGTAATTATTGAGATTTTTTAGATAAACACTACTATGATTTGATATTGAACTATTGATTGAATAATTTTGTATGTTTTTTAGGTTGATAAAGTAAAAGAAATATTTGCTAACATCATTGGAAGACTGTTTCAATACGAGCATTATTGGAATATATTGAAAATGGAGCGAAAATGGACTGATAATCACACCAGCAATAAGAGAGAAAAAAACTCATTCAACTGGGAGTTCTACTGAATCAACTCATGTTCAATCTTACTATTCAACTCCATATTTAGGGGATGACACTGAACCCTCGTCCACTCCCAACCTCGATAAGTCATTGTGCAGAAAGGTTTCGAAGAAACAACTTAAAAATAAAGAGAATCATACTGGTGTTGAAGCATCACTAGATCATCACCACTGGAATTAAAGAATGGAAGTGGAACGACAAAAAGTTAAGCAACACGACAAAATTTATGCTCAACATGAGATAGCATTGTAGCAACATTGTAGACAGTTAGAAATTAAAGAAAGACAGGATGAAATGAAAAATGAAATAAAAATCATGGAAACTGACACTACTAGCATGGACCCAATTTCTGCAACATATTGGAATAGTCTGAAGATATAGATTATGAAAAAGCAGAGTTTTAATTTTTAGTCGTTATTTATTATGTTGCTATTATTTATGAAAAAGTATGTATTGAAAATACAACTTGAAATTGAAATTGAAATTGAGAAAATTATTAGTCGACATGTCGTTCCCACAAATGCTCAATAAGATCTAACTGCAGTTGAGAATGAGTTACACTGTCCCTGATCTGACAATGAGTGTGCATGAAGTCTTTCAATTCTTGTGTATACACATGCGACACTTCTAAAGGCAAATTTGCATCACTTCCATCAAAATCATTGTTACCAATATCTCATTCATCCTCAATGATCATATTATGCATTATTATGCACCCTTTTATAATATCTGCAAGTGTTTCTTCATCCCAAAAGCGTGCTGGTCCATGCACGATTGCAAAACAGGCTTGAAGTACCTCAAATGCCCACTCTATATCTTTTCTTGCCGACTCTTGTGCTTTAACAAAATATTTTTTCTTCAAACCTTGTGGACTGAGAGTTGTTTTAACAAACGTCGACCAATTTGAATAAATACCATCAGCTAGATAATATCTCATTGTATACTCATGACCATTAATTATATAGTTGACTGGAGGAGCATGACCATTTGCTAATAACGCAAAAATATGGGACCTATCTAGAACATTTATGTCATCCAGTGAACTAGAAAGTCCAAAGAATGCATGTCATATCCAAAGACCTTGAGAAGCCACAACTTTCAAAATAATTGTTGGTTCATGACAATGACCAGTATACATACCTTACCACGTGGTAGGACAATATTTTCACTTCCAATGCATGCAATCAATACTCCCTAACATGCCGGGAAAGCCACGTTGTTCCCCCATTTGTAGCAATCGAGCAATATCGATATTGTTTGGTAACCTCAGGTAATGGTCGACAAACACTGCAATAACAACTTTAACAAACCTTCTTAGATTCTGTATGGCAGTGCTTTCTCCAATTTTGATGTATTCATCCACAGAATTTATCGGTGTTCCGTAAGCAAGAATTCTATAAGCAGCTGTTATCTTTTGAAAGGATGACAAACCAAGAACTCCAACGACATTTGTTGTTTGGATGAAGTATGGATCGTGTTATTCAACCTCATTTACAATTCGAAGAAAAAAAGGACGACTCATTCGGAACCTCCTTAAAAAAAAAACCTTCATATATATAAGGGATAGCAAAATAATCATGGTAGAGTCTTTCATGACCTTCAACTCTATCGCGATTAACTATTTTGTGGCCTGGAACAGAACCATGATGCCTTCTTATTCATACTTGGTTAGACCCTTCTGACCTTCTGGTTGCAGCATACAACATATCCAAGTTTTCATTATCTTCTTCTTCAATATTGAGGATCTCTCATAAAATATTAGGATAACGATTCATATAGATTGATGAATAAAAATATTGAAGGACAAATAGTTAAAGAGAAAAGAGATATTAAATTTATAGAGAGAATGTAATATAGATGGATGAAAACATTAGAAAAATGATCATATTTATAGACGAATTATACTTTTAAAATTTTTTATTTTGGCGGTTAAATTTTTAAATTTGAATTTCAACGGTTGAATTTTGAAATTTGAATTTCGACAAACAAAATCTGAAATTTAAAATTTGAATTTAAAATTTAAAATTTAAAATTTGAATTTAAAATTTAAAATTTGAATTTAAAATTTAAAATTTAAAATTTAAAATTTAAAATTTGAATTTTTATTATAAAAATATATCCGTTAAATTGGGATCGTTATGAAAATTATACCTGTTAAAATATAACCGTTAATTTTAATTATATTTTTATTAAAAATATTAAAATATTAAAATGACACTCTATTTTTGCACCTACCATTAGAGTAGATTTATAAATTAGGGGTGTCAAAACACTGTTCAAGGTTACAAAATGGCATTTAGCACCCCAAAAATGGCAACTCCCCTTGGAGTTGCTCTAATAATGGAAAACTAGGTGGATGTACCCAACCACCTTTTTTAAATTCATGACGGCTTGATGGAATGAATAAATACAACCCTCACAATCACGTCTTTTCAATGACTGTCGTAAAACCATTCACAACGATGACACCTGAAAAGGGATGACCCTTAAATTGAAGCTCATATGGAAAGCTCACCGATGAATATCTAACTTGAATCTAAATCACTAAATCCAGGGGGTCAGCCAGATCTCAAACTTAGCAATCAGAATTATAAGACGGATTATTAAGCTCGACTCTGCTGAGGTCGAATACATAAACTCAAGCGACAGACAAGCAGGCCGGTTGACAAATTTTCTCAGCTAGTTGCAAAAGCAAATTCTTCAACTCGTACTTAAATGAGTTCTAACCCTCCAAGTCTAGGGGGCCACCTAGATCTCAGACTTGAAAATTAGAATCAGATGGATTATCATTATTACAAGGTATTCACCTTTCAATAAATGAAAGGGTTCAGATATACACAAGCAATTTCTAGTACAAGCAAACAAGGCAAAAGTTGTTCATTGCAAGGCATTTTTACAAAAATCGCTTCAAAATAAAAAAGGAAAAGAGAAAGAACAATGATCCCTAAGTCACAAGCAAAAATTACTAGGCCCACTTCCCCGATTCCTGTTTAGTTCCTTCTAACACAGTTGGGTCGATCAAAGCATCAAAGAGTGGCATATAGGTAACTCAGTTCCTAAGGTCGACTCCTTAGGATCGCATTCTATTGTTACTTTCTCAAACTCGATAGTTGTTTTCAGAGACAATGGGGGATTAAAGTAGTCAAATTCTAACTCAAGATACTTCTTAGCAGCCGGTTCCCTAAGGTCTTCATAGCCGTTGACGTAATTGTCAGCACTTTCAGCCCGCAGGTCTTCTATGGTCTTATTATTGGTCTTCAAAACAGACTTCAATGCCTCAACCTCTAACTTAAGCTCAGTCGTTATCTGATCAACTTCTTCCTTCTCCCTCTCAACTTTATTCTTCTCTGCCTTGGCAAAATCGACTGCGCCAACAATCTTGCCTTGCTCCTTCTCTCTTTGCTTTAGTTAATCTCTTAGAGATGTCTCAGACAACTTCAATGAGTCAATCTTTGAAGCCTGATCCTCCAACTTTTTCTTAGCGCTAGCCAACCTAGCTCTGCGCTCTTCAACAACCTTTTTCAACTTTAGAACTTGACCCAAAAGAGCTCGGATATGAACACCAACCTGCAAAAATGAAACGTTAGAGGTGAATTTATAACGCATAGTGAGAGTGGACCATATAAGATTTAAAAGCAAAGAATAATACCACAATAAGATCATGTAGAGCATTGGTTGCATCATCACTAGCACTGAGCTCGACTGACTTCATGATGTCAAACTGGAAAAAGATGTCTAACATCTTGGTAGCAACCAACTCTCGAGAACCCACTTCTTCCTCCACATCAGGACAAGCTAAACTTAGCCTATGGGAGGTAGGGACAATAATTTCAGAGGAGGTGGAGCAAGGATAGAAAAGCTTCAAGCCCTAGGAGAACCCCCAGATGAGGGTCCACAATTTGTAGGGTGTTAGCAGCAGCAAGAGTGGACTTTTGATCCCGAGCTCCTACAAAGAGCTTAGACACTTCCTTCCCCAAAAAATTTGTTTCTCCGACTTTGGGAACCTTTTTGAGCCTAGTGTTAAGGGGAGATTCAGGATCATAAGGCTTGGTTAGACACCCCTTCTTTTGGAGTTGTCTCTTTTTTGCCTCCAAAACCTCTTCCTTAGTAGGGGCCATGGGGGCGAGATCTGTGCAAAATAGTGTCAGAATCAGAACTAAGAAAAACCATAAACCACTAGGTTTGAGCAAGTTTAGCTTAGGGATTGAGTGCGTACCTAGGAGATTACCTTGAACCTCAGGGGTGGGATTATCATCTACGGCAACAAGAGGAGGTGGAAACTCCTTAAACTCTGGAGGACTAAGTCCATGTCTCTCTAACCTTTTTGGAGAGATTTTCAGACTTGGCGACTCTGATCTTTTTTTGCTAAACAAAACAAATGCCAACATCAATAAAACTGAAAAATTCTCCCTTATAAGAAAAAGGATTTTTGCATAGGACTAACACTCACTCAGGTTCCTAGGTTCTCTCCAAACTCTAGGGATACAGAGGACATTGGAGGTATGGCTCAGGTCTATCTCATAAGCATTACCTAAAACATAAGAAGAAATGCCCTTTTCGAGCCTTGTGAGAAGAGGAAGCGCTAGTAATCAGTGAATGGATATGGAAGCATTTGGAGATACTAAAAAATTCGTTTGATGGGGAACATTTGACAGTAAAGAAATGAAGGAGCTTGGTCATTGAAGGACCACTCCCAAGGTCATTCTCCTTCTAGAAAACCAAAAGACCAACCAACATCCCCCAGAAAATGGGAGACAACCTCGCTGGAAAGATGTTATAAAATCGAAGAACACTTTTCAAGAAAGGATGCATAGGAAACCTCAGACCTGACTCAAAGGTAGAGACAAAGAAGCAGATCTTATCAAATAGGTAAACATTGTAGCGATCTACCTTGGAGAGAGGATAAGCTTTGACGTCAGGACTGAATTGAGAATTTTCAATAAGGGTTTGAAGCTGAAGTCTAGAAATGTGGTCAATGATAAAAATAAAGGAAGGACCTTGCAATTCCTCAAGTATTCCAGAAGTGCCAACCTTGTCAGAATGAATAACACGATAACTTTTGGAGACCCTCTTCTTAGGTGCACACTTCCTCTTTCCTCAGCCAATGGACTCCTCCTCCTGTGTATCCTAAAAAAGAAAATAGGATATCTCCTTATAGGGTGAACTCTCTCCCTAAGAAAGTTGGGGCAAAGGCTCCCCAGTCTCCTCCAAGTCTACCACATCTCTTTGATGGAATGACTCAACACTAGGACCCTCGTCACCACAAGGAGTAGATTCAACCTCGGGATTTCTACTCGCGTTCCTAACCATGCAAGAAGTGGAGGATCCAGTAGCCTCGGAAGAATACTCAAACATGGGTGAAAGTAAGAACTCGAAATAACCTTACTCTGGGGCAATTAAGGATGTGAAAAATGCAGTCCCTAATCGAACGAGGATCTAAGCACCAACGACCCAGTAAGAAAACCCTAGTTATACTCCAAGGATATAGGAAGAAAGGTGCTACCACCAATGATCTTCTTAAACCTCTAAAGTAGCAAAAACACAGAACTAATAAGTGAAGTCCTTGGGAACACCACAGGGGACCAAAGAGATCCAGAGTGGGTACAAAGTCAAAAAGGAAGAAAAGGAAAAAACGTACCTAGAAAACGTGGATAGCGAGCAAGGATAGATGATCTAAACCTGAATGGTGGGAAATCACCAAAAAGATCTACCAGACCAGCTCGAACCATCGATTCAATCCTTCTCGCTGTTCGCAAAGATACTCAAAAAACTTCAAAACTTATGTAGATTCAGGAATTCGAAAAAAGGAATTTAGAGAAGGAAAGCTCGAAGAAACGAAAGAATTGGTGAAGTGAAAGGTTTGATTTCAGGAAAATTTTAAATAGAGTAATATTAACAGTTTTCTCTCTCCATGCATATTTAATGCACCTGCGCACCGCTCCATGTGGCATAACCATATTAGTACACTCTGAAAAATAGGCATTGCTTGCTCCCCATGCTCGCGCAATTCCTTAATCCTCATGCAATTGTCTTGTCACGTCTTATCAACAAATTCAAACATCCACAGTTGCTTTTAGAATGGGGCAACACCACAGCCATACTTGAGGCATAGTCCCGAACTATGACCAGGACAAGTAATTCAAGCTCGAAACTAGTGGGCAATTGATGATACCCATAAAATGGCACCATCAGACAATAAAAATTTAGTCAAAGTAATTGGACTATCTTGAAACCGTATGGTGAAGATTACCCAAGGTAAGAAGCCTAGCATGACCTATGATGACCTCAAGGAGAATCGTTCAGGCTGCTTCAAAAAAAATCCCGAAGAGGATTAACATTACGAGATCAAGACAACTGACTAAACTGACCTCTTTATATACAAGCTATCCTTAGTAGAAGAGCTCATTTCAAAGCATACGCAACAGATGTTAGACTTCGCCAGAGGCGTACATGATCGTCACATGTCCAAGCTGGAAGACAGGTCATCAAGCCATCACAACATGTTCTAGAAGATTACATCACTCCTAGAGAATGTAGTTTTTAACAGCCTAGGGAATATAGACTCAAATGACCCAAATATTCCTTCAACAAAATCCTAACAAACTAGGAGACCACCCGATAGTGACAACACTATCACATATCAATACCAAGGCCCTTACTCAAGAGAGGATATATGAGAGAAACTCTATAATCAATCCTTCTTCTCTAAGAAATATACAAAATCTCTAAGGGCAAGAGACTCCATTGGAGTGGACTAGCCAGACTCTATAGCTGGTGAACCACTATAATTCCTGTACTCTCTAGTATCCCTAGATCAACCATTTTTTTTGTTTCGTTTGAATGCTTATTAGGAGCCTCTTGGCTCCATCGCAAATTAACCACCAACCTTCACACACTCATTGAAATGGTACCACAAAGCCTTAAGCTCTTTAGTTCAAGCACCCAGCTCGTATTCTGAATCCAAACATCATCAATTGGACTCATTGGAGGTTGCTTGGATTGTTATGGAATTAGCAAAATCTTTGGTTCGACACTTACTCCAAGAGCTGCATAGAATCTTCAAAGGAACTGACGACATTCAGCATTAACATGCGAAGTAGTCTGCGCCGCCTATGAAGCCCAAGAGTGGTTTAGGTGGTCGGTCTTCAGGCACTGAACAAGTACTATATCATCATAGCATGTATATGAAGCTCGGGCTCGATATATCTCATGCTCAAAACTCAGTCAGAGTTCGCCGAATATAGAGATAAGTATCATAGTCATGGTAATTCAATATAAGATACCATGCTTGACTTCTATTACACACATGAGTGTACATCTAGAATAGTCAGGCATAAGACCATGCTCGGTTACTTCACGCACATGGTTCATAGAGCTCGGGCTCTCCATTTGTCATCTTATCGTGTATGTGACGATTCCAAACAAGGCCTCTGGTACCTTCGATCTAACATCCAGATGGTGGCATGACCATATTCTTGTATAGTTCTCAACTATCCGAAGGAGGTTAATATATTTATTCACAAGCAGGATGTCAATCATCCATTGGCTTTTGTGAATCCTCTAGCTCTGTCTCTCTTCGCAGATCGCAGAGGAGTATAAGACATTTGAAATACTGATCAAAAATGACCTCATTGACGACAAGCATAAAAGTAATCTCCTTGGGAGCAAGCTATATCGCCACATGCTCTCAGCATCCATCATTGTGATCAACACTTTTTTGGAGTACAATGCTGAAGTAGTGGGAGGCTCTCAAAGAATAATCCATTCAGGCATTTCATCAAACACCGTAAATACATATGTTGTGATGGCTCCTGTAACTCAATACACTCTGATGATCTCGACTAAGATGACTTGTGTGAACTCAGAAAATGCTACACATTTTCAAAATGAGACAAATGTGCAAAGCTCCTAGCCACAAATATTGTCAGGCATTTTTACCCTAGCTGTTGAAAAAGTGCGTCCACATCACAGAGGTTCTCGACAACTCTACTAAAATGATTAGCACCATTAATAAAGCCCACAAACACTATTCGGCGTCTCCAAATAGGCGCAGGGGAGGTTGGAACTTGCCCTCTCACCCCCAACTTTTTCTCTTAAGAGACCCCGAGAAGGGATCAACATCAAAAATGTCTCAGACTTGGCAAAGTTCATCGCTCGGACTACAATCGCAGACAGATCATTCTCATGGTCTTGAGATCTGACTGTGATGAGGATGAATGAAATATCCTCATCCACATTAATTCTGGGTTTTCCATCATTCTGAGACATGGAGCGAAACCGCGTGACCGCTAAGATATGCACTGGGGGGCAAAGTTTAGACCAGCTGAGGGGTAGCCAAGCCTCCAATTGGGTTTGCATAATACCAAAAATGTATTTTTTGCTAAGTGAGCTTGGGTAATCATTCATTATAGGACAGTTACTGGGTGCATGAAAGCAAGTCTAGGTCACAAAAAACCCCTACATGTCTAGGCACTCAGTGGGCCCTGGCCCTAGAAATGAGTAAAACATTATTTGGTCAAAGCACTAAAAGTCCTATTGTAGGCAAAAACCTCTCGGGGATGGGTTCAAGAACTAGTACTTGGGAGTACTTTTTGTTTAAAGAGGTAACATGAGACTCAAGGTTAGACCCTAAACATGGATAAGTCTTTACATGACCAAAGCACCAAAAGTCCCATATGTTTAGGCACTTGGTGGGCTCTGAGCCCTAAAATGGGTGAATCTTTGCATGGCCTTCTTCGTCTTAGAAGATGTAAACTCAAACGTAGGTTATCGAACAAGTAATAATTCTTGTTGAGATCCAAGGTCGATCCATAGGGAGTCGAGAATTGATGGAGTGTATAAAAGATCAAAGAAATAAAATATGAAGATATTTGGGATTTTGGCTTGATAATTGGAATTTAGTCAAAATTAAATGAAAAATGTTTATGAAAACTAGTTTGGGAAAACACTAAGGCATTGAGTATTATTTCAATACACTTGGGTAGCAATTAACTCCTAATTACTTAGGAAACTCACTATTGTATAATCAAAAAGCGTATCCAAATGATTTTGAACATCTAATTGTCAATGACAAGCATTCACCATGCTTAGAGTCTATGATAAATCAAGCAATTGAACAATCAAATACCCAATTTCATAAAGAGTAACCAATTAATTAATTAAAGGCAATCTCTAATAATTAAACCCAAGTATGAAAATCTAGCTATTTTGTTGACAGGGAATCTCAAGATTTCATTACATATAGCATAATAAGTCAAGAGATTATATAGAGAGAAACCTTCACTAAAACAACAGGATTTGAATTAATAGAGTAAACCTTAATTAAAAACTAAGGTTAACCAACCATTAAAGGGTAAAAACAAGCTTTCACTAAGTACATAATTTAGCCTAAATTGGTTAAAAAAAAACCCTAAAAGATCTACAGAAAGTACTAGGTTACTTTCCTAAGGAAGAATGTGTCTCTATCTTGCGTCATCTAGCTCTCCTAATTGATTGGGAGCAAGGACACGCATCCGAATGTGGATTTCACAACGTCTAGATGTGACAGATGCTTAAAGACGCATTCGGACGTGACAAAAGTGTCGTCTGGACATGGTCTTCTATAAGTCTGACTTGTTTCTGTCTTTGTTGCAGCACCTCACATCTCGACATGGGTAAATGAAGTCCGGATGTGGCTTTCTAAAGCTCAAACTTCTATTTTTCTCCTTTCGTTGCGTGCTCCAATATTTGCCTATTTGCTTCTCAATCTTGCCATTTTACCACCGAAATTGGAAAACACCAATTAAATCATGATAGAATCAAATATAACATTAAGCATATATAATTAAGTCCAAAACTATGACAATTAGCCCACAAATAATAGGATTATAGGCTAATCACACCCTCTAACCTAGCTCTTACTAGTCCCTAGGATGAAGAAAATTTAAGAAAACAAACTAAACTATATACACATACTTTCATAGGACTCACGATTGTTTTTAACACATGCAACAAACCTTTAAACCCTTAGATGATCCGTAGTGGACAAGTGTAATCTTGTAAGGGTTTACAATGATGTTACCCACAAACATCAAATGTCAATGAATATCAAAATGATAATCTCATAGTACAAATGAGCATCACAATCTAAAAACTTAGAGTTATATGCAATCAATAACCATTTGCAAAACAATGTATGGAATCACATCGCTATATGATAGTATATATCTACTAAGTTACTATGAAAACTCGTGAGTAGTGTGAAATAATTGTACTAAATCAACAATTCACCAAGTGTTCGCCCCTACAACTATCAATTTATTTGCTTTACTGCCAATCTTTACATGGTATGCCCTCTAAAAGAATCTTTTAGATAATAGTAGTTCATCACTCATAGTCCACATGTAAGTAGAGAATATTTAATTCAAAACAAAGTGATTCCCACATGTTAGATACAATAAACGGTAACTGAAAGAAAGGACTTTGGCATGGTCTTACGAAATGAAATCAACATCAATATGCAATAACTCCTATCTCTATCTTTACTCACACAAGTTAGGTATTACTAATATACTCTTGGAATCAAATAGGACTTTACTAGGTTGTAAGGGGGCATTGGAATTTGGTTTAATAAGGAATCAAATTTCCTACGCATCAAAAGGATATTTAAGACCAGTTTGAACCAAATAAGGAATCGATAAATTTCCTCTAACACTTGAAATTTCATACAAATCAAATTTTTAGATACTAAATAGAATGATCTCATATTGTGACAACGTACAGTAAAATTTTCAAAAATTATGCAGAAATTTCATACAAATCAATTTTGAATACAGTTGTTTTACCATAAAAGATGAAAATTTTAATTATTTCAAATACAAATTAGATCTACCATATATAATCTTTTGGGGTTTTTACAATTTTAAAAAAAAAATTAAAATAAGCCGAAATGCTTACCAAAGAACTTCGATGATGACTCAATGTAGCTAATGTAAATGTTCTTTTTCAAGGGTTTACGGCGAATGCTGACTAGAAAACCCAAAATCGTCATCGAATGGCATAGCCTTTCTCCTCATTGACGAGAACCCCAAAACGATTTTCTCTTGATGGTGAAAATTTTTGCTGGGTTATCAAAAAAAATTCGACGACTGATGACTAGGACCCAACAAATTGTTGAAGACATAATTCAATTTGCTCTTCCCAAAAAGTGATAGCGTAGCAAATATGGAAGTTATAGAGACATGGATTGAAGTTTAGAAATTTTCAAAATAAAAAAAATATAAGGATTTTTGGAACATTACCCCTGAAAATATTGGGTTTGGTCTTCGGCATTAATGGCTTCATAAATGGCATTGATAACTGTGGCTGAATAAATGACGCATGTTTTTGGCTTCCAAAAACTAGAGGACTCTTTAGGTGCTTATGTTGAAGGGGTTGTAAGTCTGTTTGCAATCTGATGGACTTTTGTCCAAAATGTTTTAAAAAGTGGACTTTTATCCTATTAATTCTCTATATAGGTACCGGCCTCCCTATCTCCCTTAGTTTAAATTTTGGAAAAATTGGTGGCCAGTCCACTATGATAGAGTTTTGGCCCAATAAGGACAAGGAGTGAACTTATAGATAATGTTTTAAAACTCGGCCCAGCCTGGCAGGTTGACCTGATGAACCGATGCCTAAACCGGGCCAATTCACCAATCATATTGTTTATGCATCAAACCCAGAATAAACCCACTGAACCGAATAAAAATCGCTAAACCATTCAAATCAGGTGAGTTTAATCAAACCAGACGATTTAGTGAATTTAGTATAAATAGCGGAGTTTTGGCCCTTTTTGGGCATTTTTTCCTAAATCATTCCCAGCCCTGCCTCCTACAAACAATGCACCTCTACCTCTTCGTTTGCAATCTGCCTCTACGATCTACTCCTCTGCCTCTTCGTCTTCGATCTACGCCTTTGCCTCTTAGTCTTCGATCAACGCCTCTCCTCTACCTCTTCATCTTCGATCTGCGTCTCTGCCTCTTCGTCTTCCCGATGTTGGATGTTCACATCACAACCCTCTTAGTGTGAGTCTCTCTCTCTATCAGTATCTTACTCTCTCAGTCTCAGTCTCTCTCTAATGCACTACGAGCAAGAAAAGCCAAAAGGACTTGATCGAAGTAGATATACATCGATCGAAGTGGACTGCAAGCAAGAAAAGCCAAAAGGCCTCTGCCTTTAAGTTTTGATTTGTATTTTGTATACAATGTTGAGTATACATTAAATGAAACTTTGATTTTGTATACATTGATTGTGATGGTGATGAAACCACTGACCTAAATAAATGATTTTTTATAATTGTATCATTGCATTGGTCTCTAACAAAGAGATTCGAAGTAACTTTGGGATGACAGGCCTTAAGATCTAAGCTTGAATGACATTACAAATGTTATTTTCATGATTTGAAGCTGCTTTGGGATGAACAAGCTTTGATTTTTTTTACATATATGATGTTTATTTTTATAATTTTTGTAATTTTTTAACCTATTTATAATTATTTAAATAATTATTTATTTTTTAATTATATTATCAGTTTGACCAATTACCCAACGGTTAAACCAATGATCCATTAACCCAGCTCCTTTGTCGGGTTGATGTCCGGGCTGGTTTTAAAACTATACTTATAGGGCATTAAGGATAATCAACAGTAAAAGAGACATATTAGCCCTTTATCCATACGGTTTGTATATAAAATTCACATTTCAAAAGAGAGAGATAGAGAGAATGAGTGGGATGAAATCAATGTTATCAAAACTGGACTAGTCATCGAAACAGCAAGGGAATTGGGTCAATGATTCAATAGTTCAATCGTTGGGTCAACTGGTTGAACCAATCATATAATAAAAAAAACTATATATATATATATATATATATATATATATATATATATATATATATATATATATATATATATATAAAACATAATAATTTAGATAAAAAAATATATAAAGATGTCTACAATGCATACAATTTACCAAAAAATTAATAAAGTTAAGTAAAGAAAATAAACATAAAATTCACAATCTTAATCTCATTCTCAATATTCACAATCTCAATCTTAATCTCAATCTCAATATTCATAAATTTCATAATCTCAATCTCAAAAAAATCCACAATCTCAATCTCAATAAACTTCAATCCCAATCACAATTACATTAAAATTCACAATCTCAAGCCTTACAACTAGGTCTGGTAATCGTGTCAAGTAGAACGGGTTTGTGTCAAAAAACCCTCCATCTATAGCCTATTCGTTTATATAAACGAGTCCAAATATTACACTCATACACGAATCGTTTATTAAACGTGTTACTCGATACAACTCGTGTATCACCTACTACATAAGAGAATATGTTAGATAATTTCATGTCCACATGAAATATCATTAACTCGTCACATATTATACATGTTTGACCTGTTTACTATAACAATAAATTATGGTTGAGTGAAAAAATAAAGACAAAAAATAAACATTAAATGATTACTAAATTTAAATGATTCTGAGAGATGATACAGATACTGAGAGACCTAACTTATTTTTTAAAAATTTATTATACCGCTGTTAACGGATTAAATTGGTTGAAACGAGTTTATGAGTTATACGTGAAATCAGTTCGTTTATTTTACGGGTATGCCGAGTTCACCCGTTAGCACTACACACAAACCCGTTAAATCTGTGTCGAGTTCGTGTTTGTTTCACAAGTCGTGTCTAGAATTTTCCGGTCTACTTACAACCAAAACCTCAATACTTTGTGTGTGTGAGAGAGATAGATAGATAAAGGGAGGGGGGAAAGAGAAAACATCATAGTACATACGACCAAATACAAGCCTTAGATATTTTATTTTTGATCTAAAATCAATTGAAAAAAATATACTTTAAATGTTCAAAACAAACCAGATGGTGAAGGCCAAACATCCAATTAGCAGGTTAGTGGGGGGAGGTATGTCCCAACTAATGAAGATACCCAAATAACCATAGCCACAGCCAGAGAGAGAGAGAGAAGGGGGAGGCTTACTGTTCGTCTTCATCACCTGGAGAAGGAGATCTAGTTCGTTGCCTCGCCTGAGTTGAAGATAAAGTCCTCTTCGTTGCTTGAGTTGAAGACGGACTGAAGCACCAGAGATCGATTTAGGGCAAAATTGCCCATAATAGGGATTTTTTTTATACCTATTGAAATTCAACCGTTCGGTGTGAACAAACAATCCACTTCATCGGTTTAAGACAAAATCATCTGGTTTAATGGTTAATAGGCAATTCAATTGCCTAAGCGGTCAAACTCAATAATCAGACCAGACTAGGACCAGTTAACAGTCTAACCAATTCCATCGATCAATCCGATTCTGATAACACTGAATGAAATAAATAGGAGAGAAAAATTGAATGAAGAGATATGAGAGAGAGAAAAAAATGAGACAAAAGAGATAAAGGAGAGAAAGAATAAAGCACATTTCAAAATTCAAATAAAATTAAATCTTATTCATTTTAGATATTTCATCATTAGAACTTTCTCTATATATATATTTCTATATATCATCTATGGAGATGTTTGTTTCAAGGATTAGAGTGATACAAGGAGGTGGTATTTGAGAAATAGTACGTGAGACCCATCTTATATCTTATTTGTTTAGCATTTTATAGTCAGTACTATTTTTCGGGTCCTAATACCGACCCACTATGAACAGTAGTCATAATGCCTTATAGATGGTCTTAATGAATACCATCTATCCAGTGGTATTATATGTCTGGTACAAATAAGATGAATGTATAATAGAGTAAAAATACCCAACTAACCTCATGTACAGCTGTCTTTTTAAGGTTACAAGATTACAATTGTCTTTTTACGGGTCATAGCCGCAACTGTTGATTTTTTTAAGTAGGTATTACACAGATAATATTTGTGACAAACAAACAAGGGGAATGATGGGATTATAGTTTAAGACCGGGTATAATATACCATTGAATCGGAGTGGAATGGATATAAAATTTATACTACCTAAATCTTATACTCGAAACAAACGGCCCCTATATATATAGTGCATATTGTGACACTAAAAAAGATGAGTATATATATATTTATTTATTTATGACTAATACTATCCAAACACAGTGATAGTTGCACTATCATTGTCCTAAGAAAGTGAAAAATACTATTATAACAGTGTCACTCTCACTCTCACTATCACGGTATAGTGAAAATAACAGTGGCACTAGCACTGTGGTATTTTTCACTATTTGAGTGCATAATGACCATTTTTTCACTATTTAGTGGCACTGTCACTGTGGTATTTCCATTATCCCAAGATAGTGACAGTCTCATTAATATTGTTCATTATCCCAGAACAATATTAATCACTGTCACTATGCTAGGACAATATTAATCATATATATATTTTTCAAATCCTTAATGCCTGGAAAATTTTGTGTTTGTCTTTATTGATAAAACAAACTGAGAAAAAGGACTTTGTTACAATTTTCACTTAAAATTTTCTAACATGTAGAGATAGACTCCACAAGTTTCAAATAGGCGGATTGTACGAATAAATTCACGGATTTGTTTTTTCTTTTGGACCCACGAATTTGGGCTGGATCCACTCTCAATTCACGAATAGGTGTTCAGAACGCAAATCTGTTGGATAATACACTGAATAAGGTGAATTGTGTGATCTAGGTCCTTATAACTACCTGGAACCAAACTATCACTCCACCTTAATTTGTCCCATTTGTAATCCTTTCTTGTGGTAGTTAAAAAGAGTCTCTACACACAGTGGAAGAGCCATGTTATGGCCCAAAAGAGTCTCTACCCCCTCAATTTTTTTGAAATTATACATTCTACCTCTAAAATTATGTTTTGATATATATATCACTCAAATTATACATTAAGTTATGATCTTAATTTTATTTTATCCTCTTAACTATTGATTCAACCATGTTGAACCATTAAATATTAAAAATGTGACGATTTGCATAAATCGTTAAATTTTGGTATCATATAAATTTGCAAATTTTACATTATTTTAAATTATTATTGGTGCAATTGATTTGAATTTTACATCTAATAATTCAACTAGTTTTTATTAACTTTATTCAATTTATTGAAAATAATAATTGATTCTTATATATGTTATGCATGTAAATATCATAACATTAACGATCTAATTAAATGATCAACATTGAATAAAAATATCTTGTTCTACCGCTATTTGGCCCACCCTCGAGAAAATTTTGGCTTCGCCCATGCCAACACATTTAGTCTTCTTGCATACTTAACCATCAATTTTAGCATGAAGGTGGCTTAAAACTAGATTACCAAAGAGATAATCATAATCGAGCGCTTTCGAAAATTATGTTTAACACCTAACATGCCCGAATCTTTTGAACTCGACTCAAAATTTAAGTCATGAATTTAATCCCAAACGAAGCACAGTGAGAATCGTATGACCCAGGTTCCACCTCATCACTAATTTCTAGATTTTGCTCGAAGTTCGGCCTTAACCGAAAAAAAAAAGAAAAAGAAGCATGCATCTACGCATGAACTTGGAATTGCACATTTTACAAAGTACTTGTAATAAATATTTTTTTAAATTATTCGTTGAATTTCAAAATAAGGTGGCGTTTGTATAACATTATTATTCTTTCCATTAAAACTCATGCACCCTCCTTATTTGCTCTTTTTTTTGGTTCAACAGTTATGAGTGTCTACGCATATCTCGATCAATTTTTTGCTGATTTAGTTAATGATAAACTATCCATGTATTATGATTTTTTTTTTTGAATTGAAACGGTAGGTTTTATTCATGTTCAAATATCGAAAAAAAGGGAACGACATCACAAACTCTAGTGCCTGCTCCTGCCATACTACCATATTATCTATGAAATTTACGTGCTTGGCTAAACTAGTAGCTGTTGTTTGAGGTGTTCCAAAAATTATAAAATCACTTATTGATATTTTTGATATCATGTAACTTAATATAAAACAAACAGTAAATGTGAATTGTAGAACCGTAACACAAATCAAAACAGTTACAGTAAACACGAAAGAGTTATAACAAACAGATACACGTAACTCTATGCCAAATTAATGTAAAAACTAACTCGGTTGCAAAACAGGAACTATTACTGAACTCGTAGTAGATCAAGGCTAGTGTTTGACACTATGTCCTTAAGACAGATTTCGCCCCCACACACGGTGCTTATGGAATCCGAGCGCCTGCCTCCCAGGATACAATGATCTTCCACGAACAAAAGTAGCACTTCAATCTGTTCGTACAGCGAACCAAAACTTGTGTCGTGTACTCTCTAAATGTACTGCCTTAAATGCCGAAATATAATACACTTAATGCCGAAAATAGTCTGGTTATTTGAATGAATAAAACGAATGCATGATCTGGGTATTTATAGATGCATTGGTGACTTTTCGGACAGTCACCTTACTAAAGGACACAACCCATAAACTAAAACCAATCCAGCTAGTAGACACCTTGAATAATTGTTCTTCATGAACAGTGACATCTTGAAAATAATTTCGGACTGGAGCAAATCCGAACTATCCAATGGGTTCGGACTGGAGCAACTACCGAAATTAATTTCGGGTTAAGAAATTCATGCCCAATTAATCAAATAAATTTTCTCCAAAAAGATAAGGCTTGGTCTAAAACACACCCATACCCGTACCTGAGCCCGTATCGGTCGGGTCGGGTCGTGGTCGGGGCGAGGCGGGCAGGCGGCGCGCGCGTTCGTTTGTGGTAGACCCAACGGCATGTAGGTGCTCGCTCCGCTCATAAAATTATAGTACCCCTTGGGGCCTAACCCATAGAGCAAACTTGAGCAATATATGCCCAGTTGAATTTCTTACTCAACTAATGTGGGATTGGTGTCAAACCTCACATTGCACATCTTATATTTTCACTCTTCAAGAGGGTCACTTTGGAGCCTATTTTCTCATTCATTTCTTACTCGATTTGAGCAAGTGAATATTTCACGTTATACTCCTCATGGAGTAGAATATGAACCCACAAAAATTTATTTGAAATAACTAATGGGTTCCACTTTAATTTAGGCTCAAAGTTGACCAAAAACTCTGTTTTTTATACTAAAAAACTATTTTTGGTCTAAAAACCCCCCACATGAATGAAAAATTGACTGTTAGTATGCAAATGATAATGCTGACACACTATAAAGAGTACATCTTTGAAAAGATCGTGCATCGAGATAGGTAGCTTTTGACCTTGAACCTTCCCTAGTGAAAGTCCATCGGACTTACCGGCTAAATAGTGAACTATTCAACTGTTTGATAAATCAAATCAAATAGACTTCACATAGTCTCTTTCGTAACACAATTGGTTCTCATGATTGTGTTCATTTTGGCCCTGAACAACTCCTCATTTTCATGAGTGCTTTAGAGAATTCAGCCTTTACAAAACTCACAGAAGCGGCCCCTTCACATCCATATAGGTGACTCCCATTAGGAATATCCTCCAATATCCCACTTGAATTTCCCAAGGTATAAGAGTCATTAAAAGCATAGCTTATCCTAATAATCTCTGCAGACAGCACTAGTTTATCATAGGAATAGGTAGGAGAGATTATCTCCTTAGTGCTTCTTTTGAATCACGCATAATTCGGTTGTCCCTTTAAACCTAGATCTTGGGATCTCCAGTCAACTAGGTTGGGTTGCCATTAAGGTGATTCTTGTGTCATAGACTTTAATCTCATTCCCCTCGATGTGCAATTTACGTGTTCTCTCGTCAAACCTTTAGTAAGCGGATCCGCTAGATTATTCTTTGACTTTATATAATCAATGAAAATAATCTCATTTAAGAGCAATTGCCTAACGGTATTATGTCTACGACGTATATGTCTAGACTTACCATTATACATGTCACTCTGTGCCTTACCAATTACAGATTGGCTATCGCAATGTATACAAATTGCTAGCACAGGTTTAGGCCATATTGGAATATCCTCTAGAAATTGGCGAAGCCACTCAGCTTCCTCTCCTACTTTATCTAAAGCAATAAATTCAGATTCCATTGTGGATCTGGCAATACACGTTTGCTTAGAGAATTTTCAAGATACAGCTGCACCACCAAGTGTAAAAATATAACCACTTGTGGATTTTGTATCCTTCATATCAGAAATTCAATTTGCATCACTATACCCTTCAAGTACATGTGGATATCTTGTATAGCGCAGCCCAAAATTCAAAATATATCTTAAGTATCTAAGAACCCTGATAATTGTCTTTCAATGGTCTACTCCCGGATTACTTGTATATCTATTCAATTTACTAACTGAGTATGCTATATCCGGTCTAGTGCAGTTCATGACATACATTAGACTACCAATGATACGAGAGTATTCCAATTGTGATATGCTTTGACCAGTATTTTTAGACAAATGAAGATTTATATCCACTGGTGTTCTAGCAATACTACTTTAATTTTTATCGAACTTCTTAAGTATTTTCTCAATATAATGGGATTGAGATAATATAAGTCCATTAGATGTTCTAGAAATTTTAATTCCTAGTATAACATCTGCAACACCCAAATCCTTCATGTCAAACTTACTGGATAACATTTTCTTGGTAGTTGTAATAATATTATTATTACTACCTAAAATGAGCATATCATCGACATATAGGCAAACAATGACATATCCATTATTTGTGTCTTTAACATAGAAACATTTATCACATTCATTAATTGTGAAACCATTTGACATCATAATCTTGTTAAATTTCTCATGTCATTGTTTTGGTGCTTGCTTTAAATCATAAAGTGATTTAACAAGTCTACACACCTTCTTCTCTTGTCCTGGAGAAACAAACCCTTCGGGTTGATCCATATAAATTTCCTCATTTAAGTCACTATTTAGGAAAGCTATTTTCACATCCATTTGGTGTATCTCAAGATTATGCAATGCTGCAATAGCTATGAGCATACGAATAGATGTTATTCTTGTAATGGGAGAATATGTATCAAAGTAATCAAGACCTTCTTTTTGTTTGTAACCTTTAGCTACAAGTCTAGCCTTGTACTTATTAATTGATCCATCAGTTTTTATTTTTCCCTTGAAAATCCATTTACATCCCAATGGCCTACTCCCTGGAGGAAGATCTACCAACTCCCAGGTGTGATTTTGCATGATGGATTCAATTTCACTATTTACAGCTTCTTTCCACATAGGTGTTTCAGGAGTGGACATTGCTTTATTGAAGCTTTGAGGCTCATTTTCTAACAAATATGTTAGAAAATCAGGACCATAAGACTTGGAAGTCCTTGCCCTTTTACTGCGTCTAAGTGCTTCTTCATTTTCTTCATTTATAGACTCATTGTCCATATTATTAGTCGCAATATCAAGAGTTCGTTTAAGAGAACTCTCATTATATGCATTTTTATTTGGAAAGACATTTTCAAAAAATGATGCATTTCTTGATTCAATGATTGTATTGACATGTATATCAGGAATATCAGATTTATGCACGAGAAAACAATATGCACTGCTATTTATTTCATAACCAATAAATATACAATCAATAGTCTTAGGTCCTATTTTAATCCTTTTAGGAATAGGAACCATCACCTTAGCCAAACACCCCCACACTTTTAAATATTTATAGGAAGGTCTCCTTCATTTCCATAATTCATAAGGGATTTTGTCTAACTTCTTGTGGGGTAATCTATTTAAAATATAATTTGCTGAAAGTAAAGCTTCCCCCCACAAGTTCTGAGGTAATCCCGAACTTATCAACATGGCATTCATCATCTCTTTTAAAGTTCTATTTTTACGGTCAACAATTCTATTTTGCTAAGGTGTATAAGGCGCAGAAGTTTGGTGAATTATACCATGTTCTTGACAGAACCGATCAAAAGGTGCATCATATTCACCACCTCGATCACTTCCTATTGCCTTAATCTTGTTGTCAAGTTGATTCTCAACCTCATTCTTATAGTGCATAAATTTTTCCAATACTTCATCTTTACTCCTTAGCAAATATACATAGCAATATCTTGTGCAATCATCAATAAATGTAACAAAGTATTTTTTTCACCTCTAGTTTGAACATATTTCAAATCACATGTATCACTATGAATTAATTCTAGAGGCTCAGTAATTCTTTCAATATTATGAAATGATGCTCTAGTTAATTTTGATTCAACACATGCCTCACATTTATGATTTGCATCAATATTGAATTTAGGCAACAATTCTAAATTCATTAATTTACGCAAAGTATCAAAATTAACATGTCCTAATCTACCATGTCATATATTAGAGAACTCAAGCATATAAACAGAAGATGTGTTGTTTTTATTAAAATCAGATACAATTATCATTACATTCATTTTAAACAGTCCATCGCTCATATATCCCTTGCCTACATAAATCCCACCCTTGGTGAGTACAAATTTGTCGGACTCAAAAACCAACCTAAAACCCTTTTTACTTAACAATGATCCAAACACAAGATTCTTTCGAATTTCTGGAACATGTAACATATCATTAAGAGTAAGTTCTTTTCTGGAAGTCATCTTCAATATAACATTTCATTTGCCTTTAACTTTGGAAGTAGAGGAATTTCCCATATAGAGTTGTTCTCCATCATTAATTACTTCATATGAAGAGAACATCTTCTTATCTAAACATATATGTCTAGTGGCCCCAGTGTCCACCCACCATTCTTTGTTATTTCCCACCAAGTTCACTTTGGATACTACAACAGAAAAACTAATGTTAGAAACATTTTCTGAAAATTTTTCTACCTCGGTTATATTAGCTTGGGCAGCCTTCTTTTTGTGGTTCCCTTGTGTTTTACTGTTGCGACAATCCTTTGTACGATGACACGATTTATTGCACACAAATTAATTGTCTTTGAACCTTTTGGAATCACCACCCTTGACCCCTTGTTGGCCAACATACTTCCTTTTCTTGTTGGTTTTATGTCCCTCTTCAATCACGTGTGCCTTTGACTCCATGGAATGATTGCCAAATTTCTTTTTAGAGACTCTATTATCCTCCTCAATCCTCAATCTCACAATCAAGTCTTCAAGTTTCATTTCTTTACGTTTGTGCTTCAAATAATTTTTGAAATCTTTCCAATTTGGCGATAATTTTTCAATAATTGTTGCCACTTGAAAAGATTCACTAAGTATCATCCCTTCGGCATGAATTTCATGTAGGATCACTTGAAGATCTTGAACTTGATTTATGATAGTCTTGGAATCCACCATTTTGTAATTAAAGAACCTGCCCACAACGAATTTCTTCATTCCGTCATTCTCCGTCTTGTATTTTTTATTCAAAGATTCCCACAGCTCTTTAGCCGAATTGATTGGACTATACACATTATATAATGTGTTATCCAATCCATTAAGGATATAGTTTTTGCATAGAAAATCAGAGTGCTTCCATGCATCCACCGCAACAACAACTTGACAATCACTCTCATTCTCATTACAAACAGGAGCATCCTCACGAAGAAACTTTGCAAGATTCAACGTAGTGAGATAAAATAGCATTTTCTATTGCCATCTCTTGAAATCATTCCCATGAAATTTTTCGGGTTTCTCCTCATGAGACACATGAGTAGGAACAG
The DNA here is from genome assembly GCA_963454935.2 of Ilex paraguariensis. NCBI lineage: Eukaryota > Viridiplantae > Streptophyta > Magnoliopsida > Aquifoliales > Aquifoliaceae > Ilex > Ilex paraguariensis. Next base: position 204,331 of record CAUOFW020000037.1, on the reverse strand, counting down.
AAATAGGCATCACAGGCACAACATGATTTGTAGTTACAGAATCAGTAATATAATTTGCAGCCATTTCTGATAAACAAAGAATATTCAAAAGTAAAAAAATAGTAAGTTTATTAAAACTGAAACAATGTCACTGTTTTATGTCACTGTTTCGAAGTTACTGGTTTAACTTTTCTGTATGATGTCACTGTTTGTTGTAATTGTTTACTTTAAAAACAAAAATAGAACATAAAAAAAAAATTCCAGAATTTTTTTAGTATCAAAATATCACAGATTGTAAACAAAACAAGTTTTTAACAATTTGCAATATTTTGAATACTAAAACATGTATCATAAACACAACAAGTAATTAAACTAATGCAAAATCTGTCTTAAGATTGTTGTTTGAGGTGTTCCAAAAATTGTAAAATCACTTATTGATATTTTGATATCATATAACTTAAAATAAAATAAACAGTAAATGTGAACTGCAGAACCGTAACACAAATCAAAACAATTACAGTAAACACGAAAGAGTTATAACAAATAGATACACGTAACTCTATGCCAAATTAATGTAAAAACTAACTCAGTTTCGGAACAGAAACTGTTATTGAACTCATAGTAGATCAAGACTAGTGTTTGACACTATGTCCTTAAGACAGATTTTGCCCCCACACAGGGTGCTTATGGTATCCGAGCGCCTGCTTCCCAGGATACAATGATCTTTCACGAACAGAAGTAGCACTTCAATCTATTCGTACAACGAACCAAAACTTGTGTCGTGTATTCTCCAAATGTACTGCCTTAAAATGCCGAAATCTAATACACTTAATGCCGAAAACAGTCTAGTTATCTGAATGAATAAAACGAATGCATGGCATGACTTGGGTATTTATAGATGCATTGGTGACTTTTCGGACAGTCACCTTACTAAAGGACACAACTCATAAACTAAAACCGACCCAGTCAGTAGACACCTTGAATAACTGTTCTTCATGAACAATCACATCTTGAAAATAATTTCAGACTGGAACAAATCCGAACTATCCAACGGGTTCATGCCCAATTAATCAAATGAATTTTCTCCAAAAAGATAGGGCTTGGTCTAAAACACACCTGTACCCGAGCCAAGCCGGGCCGTGGCGAGGCGGGCAGGCGGCACGCGCGTGCATGTGTGGTAGACCCAACGACATGTAGGTGCTCGCTCCGCTCATAAAATTGTGGTACCCCTTGGGGCCCAACCCATAGAGCAAACTTGAGCTATATATGCCCATGTTGAATTTTTTACTCAACCAATGTGGAATTTGTGTCAAACCCCACATTGCACATCTTCTATTTTCACTCTTCAAAAGGATCACTTTGGAGTCTATTTTCTCATTCATTTCTTACTCGATTTGAGCAAGTGAATATTCTACGTTATACTCCTCACGGAGTAGAATATGAACCCACGAAAATTTATTTGAAATAACTAATGGGTCCCACTTTAAGTTAGGCTCAAAGTTGACCAAAAACTCTATTTTTTACACTAAAAAACTGCTTTTGGTCTAACAGTTGCCACCGAATTCTTTGTCGCCGAATGATTGCCATCTCATGAAATCTGAATTTTGAAGTTCATTCACAATTTCAGCTACACTAGGACCTATTGAAGAGGTCCCTTCTCTACCTACTATGAGTTGCTTTAGAACATCAGTATCACCCCCTTCCAAAATTAATACATCTACTCATTGTTGTTGTGTGAAAAGAATTGATTCCCTTAACCCACAAAAACTAGTAGCTTTGATTTGATGTTGCTCGGTCCTTTTTTTTTTTGAAAGCCCAACCACAAAACTTCCCATCTCAATCCTGATGACCACTCTCATGCCAAGAGTTCGACTAATGTCCACTGGTAGCACACTAAAATTAACTTTTAAAACCCTCGTCGTAGGTAGAATCCAACTAAACGTACAGGGTGGTGAGGTGGATGGAGATTCATCCAATACCTTCTTCTCCAGAGCTTGTTGTAGTTGTTCAGAATATTTTGTGGTTGCTTGGGTTATTCCAAAACGGGTTTGTTCACGCTCTTTGAAAAACCCTCTTGTTTCTATGATGCCAAATCATCCAACATTGTACTCAAAATAAAACAAACTTATGTTTTTTAATAAATGGTAAATACCTCTGAACTTTTAAAGATAACTTATGGTGGGTATGTGAACAATTCTATGGATGGAGCTCATCTGCCAAGAGAATTTTGCCCAATAGCATTCTTGCAAGATGTGCATCCCCGTTTCGGCATCTCTTTGACATGCAAAGTACAGGTCGTCTGTGAGATCTGAACAACTTTATAAGGCATTTTAATATAGGAATGTAAATATTAAATTATGTTTTGGAAATTAATTTTAATTTGACAAAATAAAAGGAGATAGTGTATAGATCTCGATAAATATTTTGGGTTTAATTTGAGAAGTTAAGAGTGAGTGGGATATATACAAATAAGAATATATATATATATATATAAACAAAGGTAACCGATTTTATTGTTAAAGTATATTTACATTATAAAATAAGGAGTATATTTTAGTAAGGAGTATATTACATTATTTTAATGCTCGTGCCTGAAGACACTGTGTGACACCACAAAATCACACGAATGAAAAACCAAACCCACAAAAATTAGCAAATGGGAAAAAAAATTTAGTAATAAAAAAAGTAATCATAGAACCCACAAATACTAATTGAGCTAAACTTAAATATCCATAATTGACTATCACGTCAATATTTTCAACCTTATTAAATCTTCACATAATAACTCAATACTCACGATCATCATGCATACACATTTCATCTTATAATATTACATAAAGGAGAATTATTTATAGCAATGCAACATCATTTCCTCCATGGAACAACAAAAAATTCTAGGCTTGATTAAACATCAATTCTTACTCTTGAATAACAATAAAACCCATTAAGGTTGATTTAAGGTAGTCATAGTGGCAACTAAGCAACCAAATAATAACCAAAAACTCCTTAAATTAGTAATTGAAACTCTTGAATAAACCACACAAAGCTAGGTGCATACAAATTAGTGAAGCATGCACGACTTCAAATAAATAAACTGATAAAAAAAAACAAAAATTACAAGGTCAAACAGTAGAATGACAAAAATATACACAAACCTCTTAATTTTCATTCATGAAAGCTTTTCCAATATAACACGTTGGTCGAATGAGCAATTCGGCAAAACAAAGTATTTTAATTCTATACAAATGTGTTACCTTTACACTTTATTACTCACACTATGCTGAAATGAACCCCATTTCAATTGATTTTGGCAAAAGTTTTCTAAAAAAATAAATTCAAATCAACTTAAAAGTTAATTGTCAATTTTTCTGGCCAATAAGTAATATATAATTAAAAAAAAATCTATTAATAATATCAAAGATATTGTTCAACAGTAGAGAAAAAAAATACCATAAGCATTGCGAAAACAAAGCAATGTTAAAGCGGCAATAGTAAAGCAAAGTTATAACTGAAAAATATATATGGGAATAGAATACTAATCTATCAAACAGTGTACATTTACAATTGATCATCCTGGAAATTTCATCCATGAAAAAGTCAACATTATTTTAAGCCAAAGAAAAAGAGTAAGATTCCAAATTTCACCACTTACCAAATATTCAGAAAGGAACCAATTTATGGCTAAGAAAATCAGCAAGTAACTACATTCATCAATGTTCAATCCCCCATTCAAAGTAGTCATACACTAAATGCACCTATTTGACATTCATGTTTCATTCAGTCCTAAAGTTGAAGACATATTCTAAAGCAATCAAAATTTATATCATACATAAAAGCTGAAAATGCATCCTAAACTAAAGCTAAAAATATATCCTAGAGTTGACTTTTATATATCTTATTAGGTCACCTCTCACATGTCATTGCCAACTGGTTGAGGACAAAGTTGGGGAGGAAAAGGTTGTCAACTGGCCATTTGTCATAGCATAAAAATCACAATTTCTAATGAGTAAGCCATATGTTTTTAATGGAATAAATGGAACTGATAGGCTTACCTTTAAGCGAGCATGATTCCTTAAGTGCTATAAATCAATTGGTTTTCCCTGCTATGAAATGGAAACTAATTATAAGCAAAGCAAAGCAAAGAGGTAAAACTATATTATTTCCAAGTGAAGACGATAACTGTAAAACCCGGGTAAATTTAGACTTTTTCAAAAAAGAAATAAAGAAAGGGTAAAATGGTAATTTGTCACTATAATGCGTATTTAAAATACTCATGTTCTAGACCTCGAATGAGGAAACAGAGTTCACCATTGGGTTCATATCGTAAAACCTAGTCACCCTGTCAAATTTCGTCAAATTTTGAGATAGTCAAATTTTTACACGACGTTCGAGGTAATTGCGTAACAAATGACATTTTAAAGGTTCCCAAAAATAAATTTTAAAAAAATTCCTTAAAATTAAGTTAAAGTTCAAATAAAATTAATTTGAACTTAATCCAGGATATAATGAATCGTTTTGGGACGAAAAACGGATCCAAAAGTCAAAAATATACGGTGCAATTTGAACCGCAAAAAAAAAGGGTATAAATAGGGGCGAATATCTGAAAAATTAGATATTTTCTCACCATTTTTCAGTCTTGTTTGGTCAGCCATAGAGAGAAAAGAGAGAAAAGAGAGAAAGCTTTGATCTTCAAGCTTCTTCTTCCGATTCAAGAAGTTCCGTCGCTTGGATCAACTCGAACCAAGAGTTAAAGTCGATCACCGCGACGAGGGCTACGTCTACGTACCAAGAAAAGTGAATTTCACTGAAAAACCAAAGAAAAAATTTTGGAGAAATCAAGTTCTTGGGCTATTGTGAAATTTTTGAAAGTTCTATCATTTCGTTCACGCTACAAGAGGTAGGGTCCTTCCTACTTTATTTTTATTCCTCTCTTTTGAGGCTGTTTTAGTGGTTGAAATGGGGTTGCATGTAGGCTATCCAAAATGGACTATTTTTGGACTGTTTTAGTAGCTGAAATGGGGTTTCATGTAGGTTGTCCAAATAGACTATTTTTAGACTATTTTAGTGGCTGAAATGGGGCTGCATGTTGGCTGTCCAAATGGACTATTTTTGGACTGTTTTAGTGGCTGAAATGGGGCTGCATGTAGGCTGTCCAAATAGACTGTTTTTAGGCCATTTTACGGACTATTTTTAGGCCATTTTACGAACTACTTTTAGATTGTTTTATGGACTGTTTTTAGGCTAAAATTGTGCCTTTGTGATTAAATGTGTTATTGGCATAAAAATTGTGATAAAATTCTTGGAATTATTTTATGAAAATCATCAATGTATATACATGCTTGTGTTATATTGACATTATACATTGACATTGTGAAAAATTATGAGAATTATATGCTTATGATATAATTTTGTCATGGGATCTGTGAAATATGTTGATGTTGTTCATATGTCTTTCATAGCATAATGAATATGTTATCATGGTACAATGGGACATCATATTGCATATGCATGGTAACATTGCATCATATGGGTGTGTGCATGGTTGTCGCCAACACCACACTTGGTGGATGACGAGTTGACTCGATTAAGTTTGGTCGAAGACCTGGCCGATTCGCACGGGTTGCATGGTAATTAGGGTTGGGGTTAACAAGAAGGGACTAGAAGATCCCTTGGGTGCAAGGCCCGGTGATTAGGATGCGCACTCCCTTGGCTTGGACCATGAAGTGTGTAGGTGTACGCAAAGCCCTTGGTGAAATTCCATAAATTTCGAGTAGATTGGAGACCCCTGGTGTAAGCCCATGAACATCCATCCCATACAAAGAACCTAGATTGGTAAAAGTCATTGATGTGCAACATAAATGACAATTCCATACACATTGACACTCGCATGTGTTGAGGAGCTGGGAAGGGCTCGGGTTGATGTTCATGAATGAGTCTCATCTTATTTCATGGCATGACATGATAAATTCTAATATTGAATGCATATTCTTACTTGATATGAATATGAAATGTTGTATGTGAGCATTGCATGTGCACTTAGGTGGGGAATAGCCTCTGTAGAAATTACTCTACTAGGCGTGGCTCACCCTATACGGAAAAATATTTTAGGTGCTGGATACACACCGGTGGACGACCCTCACTTGGATCCTCAAGGGTGAAGAGAGGCCGGATTGTGGCCTTTAACCTTGGTTTATGTAAAACTATGTTTTGGGCATGTAATGTATAAAAGAATTGTAAGTGAGTTTATATGGATTGTTTTAATATAACGGTGCATGTTTTTGTATGAGTATGGATAAATAGACCCGGTGTGGTCAATGTTTATTTTTAAATAGACCCGTATGGTCAGTATTGTATATTGAACATTGGATGGCTCATGTGATTGTATAATTACACAGGTTGTGTTTTGGGTAGAGTTTCCCATGCAAAGGAGACTCTGCCCGAATTTTTGTTAAATTCTGGACCCCGATAAATGGGGCATAATGGCGTGATATCGAATTATTCGGTATTCACGGATATTTTGCGGGTTGATGGGTAATCAATGGACCCCTAAATTTTGGGGCGTCACAATGACAATACCGCAACATCAGTTTGCAAGATAAAAATACATAGCAACCTTTATGGCTATAAGGACAGCTCTATCTTGTACTCTATGAAATGGAAACTAATATAACATATAATTCAACCAAGCCAAAGACAACTTTATCTTGCACCATGCTACCAACTTGGAAGCTATCATAGCTATTGGATGGTTATAATAGAAGAAAGCAGATGTATGCTAAGAGATGACCAAATATAATAAACAAATTTTTAGCAGCAAGAGTGAACTAACAATTCAATTCCGTTTTATATTCAAAACCAACATTATTACATCCATAGACCTTCTGAACTTCTATAAAGGAATTGCGACCCTGTGAACTTACAAACCGAGAGGAATGTTCATACCGATAGTATAATATCATATCGAGAAGAATTGAGCTCCAGTGAACTTCTATAAATTGAATCAGTGCATACTAAGAGGAATTGCAACCTGGGTGCTTGTCGAATATCTAACGTCTTCTTCTACAGCAAAGCAGGAGCTCCATAACATAACAAAAAAAAAAGGGTATGGGTGTGTTTTTGTCATCCATAGCAGGCCACACCCTCTTTTTTTGGTGGTTGTTGACGGCTAAGAGTGGCTTTCGATAGTGTTGAGGGGGTGTGGGGTGTTGTTCGGCGGTGGTTGTGAAATATTAGCACAAAGCTTCAATACATAAAATAAATTAAAAAATTGAATCAGTGAATACCGAGAGAAATAGCAACTTGGGTACTTGTCGAATATCTAACGTCTTCTTCTTCAGCAAAGCAAGAGCTCCATGGTAGGACAAAAAACAAAGGGTGTGGGGGTGTTTTGTCTTCTATAGCAAGCCACACTCTCTTTTTTTGGTGGTCATTGGCGGCTGAGGGAGGCTTTCGATAATGTTGTGGGGGTTTGGGGTGTTGTTTGGTGTGTGAGGTAGATGAGGAAAGAAAGGCAGTGGGCGGTGGCTTGGGCACTTGAGAGACAGACATGGGAGAGTAGAGTTTGAGAGATACAGAGAGACGTATGTATAGGGGAGATGTATTTCACATGAGATAAGTCATTTGGAGCCCTATAATGAGAGATCTCTTTGAAATTGTTAGGCGAAATCTGTGTGTAACAAAGAGAGGAGTCTGAGAGAGAGAGGTATATGAGAAATAGAAAGAGATAAAGACGTGTGAGAGATAGAATTGGAAATAGAATCAAACTTGATTTTAAATATTGGGCTAGAAATGAAATTTAAGGATCAATTATGATCGTCGGATCAATAATCATTAAAACGATATGAACCGTCTTTTATATTGAGATTACATTGTCCATTAGATATGTTTATTTTTTGCCTTAAAATGATCTAGACCTCTTTTTGCCTCCAAAATTTATATATATATAGATATAGATATAGATATATATATATATATACCACTAACTTGGATGTGAGATTGCATGCAAGTTAGTGGGTTCTCCACTAACTTAGCTTGGATGGTGAGGATTTAGAGGGGGATAAGGGGGCCGCTAAGATGAAGAGGAAGGATGTATAGGGTACTCTTCACTAGGGGGTTTGCTATACTACCAATATATAATAAAACACTTAGAAGATTTTAGAGGAAAATGAAAGAAGGCCATCAGCTAGGAGAAGGAACCAAGGAAAAGAAGGAGAAAAAAAAGAAGGAAAAGGAAAAGAAGAGAGGGTGAGGTCTTGGTGTGGAAATTGTGGGTTGATACTCATCCCCATTTAAGGTTTAGGAACGTTTAAGAATAACTTGTTGAAAGGACCAACATAAGGATGGACTCCGAGATAGACTTTAGCAGCCAAGGTAAGGGTTTAAATTTTAACCTTAAATTTGTTGTATTATCTATTGATCATTGACTTACTTAACAACTTGGAACTTGATTGAGCCTATGTGGCGTAATTGCCTGTGTGGGGTGAAGTTAACTTGTGTGGTGTAAATTACTTGTGTGGCAGAGAATTAGCTTTGTGTGGCATAACTACCTATGTGGCATATTTTTCTGTGTGGCATTAAATTAGCATGTGTGGTGTGTTTGCCTATGTGGCACTTTTAGCCTGTGTTGCAGGAATTGGCTCGTACAACGGACATAAATTATATTAGTAGAGTGCAATGGTGTTTAAGTGATGTATATGTTGTGAAAGCATATATTTATTTATATGAGAATATAATTATTAAGGCATAATTATAAAATTCTCAAATTGTTCTTTGAGTTTTACATGTGTTTTTCTTCCTACCACATTCATATATTGACTGAAAAATTCTTGACATTTTTCAGAAATAAAACATGATGCGAGGTGTCCACTATCGAGTATGTAGGACTGTTTAGAGTGGTCTTCATCATCGCTAAGGGGTCTTCGTGTCTTTTGAATGTAAATGTGTATTCTAGAAAGAATGACTTTGTTTCGTGTAGCTACTATAGCCTCTTTCACCTTTTTAGCCTACCTTGTGTTGCTAGGAAATGACTGTGTCTTTTTCGAGGCTTTCACCCATACTAGAAACTAGTATATGGTGTCGAACGCCTGAACACAAACAAACTTACCTTATTATTAAAGGGAAAAAGGCTAAAAACCAAAGTGAAAGAGCTGATTGTCTATTACATGTATTAAGTAAGAACTCATAAAGAGTCGAACACTTGTGGTTATCTTGTTTATTTTCCTACGGGGAATTTCAATAGCTTGTACACAGGGGACTATGTTGTTTATTCAATGGTTGTGTTCCTTTTAAAATTGTTTGAGTTAAACTTTGCTTCAGACTGGGATATTGTAGTGTAAACATGGAACAAAGTTTTGTCTTTACGTTTGGGTTTTTTGTTTATATTTATCCATTTGTGACAGATGTTTGTACCTTTGAGTTAGGGTGTTACAATTTTGGTAGCAGAGCCTAGGTTTATAGGTTTTGTAGACAAGTGCGTTTAGGTCGGCAATGGACAAGTTAGGGTGTCCGGGTTGGTGAGGGAAGACAAGCATAAAATGCAAACCATATATGTTCTATATGTATGTGTACTTACTTATAATGGTTTGCAACTGAATTAGAACAAGAGCAATGGATCCACCAATAGATCAAGACCAATTGAGGAAGTGGGATCGCTTTCTCTTACTATGGATGAGGGAGGAAAGAGTTAACAAAAAGAAGGTAGAGAAGGGGAACAAAATCAATCAAAGGTAGTGCAGAGGGCATTTGGGGTGGTGGCACAGATGGCTACAATAACAAATCAGTTGGTGGAATTACAAATGGAGATTTAAGCTGCAACGAGGGTAGCGCCACCCATGCCACATGTGGAGTTACGTGGTACTATACATGAGAGGTGTATGAAGTTGAATCCACCAACATTTGCAAGAACAATTAATCCTCTAGAGGTTGAGGCTTAGTTGAAACGAATGGAAGCTATATTTGAAGTGATCGGGGAGTAATGGTGAAAACCAAGTAGTCTTAGCAACTTTTATGTTAACAAAGGAGGCACGAATCTGGAGGGAGGCCACAAAGTGATTGTTAACTCCTACAATTGTTGGTGAGGGTGCTCAAGTACAAATAATGGTTACTTGGGATCAGTTTGTGAGAGAGTTGAATTCTAATTATTTTCTAGAGCCATATTGCTATAGGCAGGAGCATGCTTTCATGACATTAACTCAGAGAAAGATGTCAACGTCAAATACGAAAAAGCAGTTCACTACACTATCTCAATTTGTTATAGCTTTCATCCAAATTGATGAAGCTAGATGCAATAAGTTTTGGTGGGGACTGGATTAATCTATTTGGATCCAACTTTCAACTTTTGATTTGACAAGCTATGTTACTCTAGTTAATAAAGCTTTAATGGTTCAAAAGTATGTGCAAGAATTGTCTGGACAGTGTGAGCAATTCAAAAAGAGGAGATTTGATGGAGCGCACAGAATGGGTTATCAATCCGAAGGACAAACCTCGGGACAAAGGAAACAAGGATCTTAATTCTCTCAGGTTCGAGGTATCGAGAATACTAGAGTGGCTAGTGGTTCATGGGGTCAAAACTTCTCTCGACTTCCCTTAGGGCAACAAGGTAGGAGATGTCGAGTGGTCGTGTGGCCAATGTCACCTGTTTTAAATTTGGAAAGGAAGGGCATATCTAGGAATTGTGAAGTAGTGTTAGCAGGTGAAATTCGGCGGTGTTATGAATGTGGTCAAACAAGACATTTAGTGAGTGAGTGTCCAAATCGATTTGTTACATCATCAAAGGGCAGTGTCAACCCTACGAGGAATGAATACACCGGTGGGTGCTTAAAGGGAAGGAAAAGGATCGACTAGCACCTGGGGAACCCAAGGGAGAATATTTGATATGACACAGCAAGATGCACATGCCTCTCCTAATGTGGTGACAGGTACAATTTTTATTTTTGGTAGGAAGGTATGCCTTCTTATTGATCCTGGTTTTAACCATTCTTTTTATGGTGTCTGGATTTTCCATGCATTGTGTGTTGATCTGTTTCCATGGTAGTGGGCGAGGTAGTGCTTATAAGTATTGTTTGTAGGGACAATGCCAAAGGTGTGGAGGTTTCGAAAATTATTGGTAGATTTAAATTTCTTGTAACATCCAAGATTTTTAATTGATAATGAGAATGGATGATTTAATTGTTTAATATAGATTTGTTAATTGTTCTAGGAAAGGAATTGACTTCCTATTGTTAGATGAGCTTGAATTCAAATTTCAGAGTGATCAAAAGATGACCTCTAATTATCTGATAACCCCAATGGAATTTGGGGAATCATTTAGGAAAGACCATCAGTGTTAATTGGTGTGTGTGAAAAGTATTAGAAAGGATGAGCTAAAGCTAACTGTGTGCATGTGGTTTTTAAATTTCTATTAGATGAATCACTAGAGTTGTCATTCGATAGGGGAGTTGAGTTGATTATTAAGTATGAGTTAGGGACTGCACTTATATATCATGATTTCATATTATGAATGCTTGTCGAGTTAAAAGAATTGGAAACACAAGTACATGATTTAGTTAATCAAAGTTTCGCTTGGTTAGCATACACCTAAGGGGCACTTTAGTTTTGGTAATGGAAAGAAGAAAGGGTTTACACATTCATATGTTGATTTTTAATAACTTGATAAGTTGATGAGTCAGAATGAACATTCTAAATATATTTAAAATTGGTTTAAGAAATGAGAATTAATAGTTGAGGATGCAATAAGTAGGGTGTCAAAGATAACTTTCTACATTAAATGTGAACATTATGAACATCTGATTACGTCTCTTGGGTAGATGAAAACTCCACAAGTTCTAATCGGCCTTATTTGAATACGTCATGAATTATATAGGTACATAATAGGTTGCCTTGATGTGAGGATTTGGGGAAGGTGTGGACTATTTGTAGGATTTACAATTATATCATGATACATATAATTGCATATTTTGGATATGAGTAGTTAAGATTTAAGTAATGGAAGTAGGGACACTTGTACACATGTGGGGAGTTTTCTTTTATATTGGGAGGGAACGTGTAAGTCTAGAGAGATTGTTATTTGCTCCTTCTCTTTGCAAGAAGTAGTTTCTTTAAATACTTCTGATTGTATTCTATTTTGTGTGGATGGCGATAAGATCGTGACAGCTTAAAGCCTAATGTATCGTTAGCCAGAGGCCTGTTGAATTAGGATAAGGTATGATGATTGGGAGTGCATTACCCCTTGTAGTATAGTAATATGCTAAGAACTTTGGTAACATTAAACTTTTAACGGAATTTGCAAAAATATTACTAATGAATGGGAATGGAATGAAGAGCTATTGAATTTATGGCTCAAGAATGGGAATGGAAGCACATTATGACAATTTTTAATGACATGTTTTACTTTTGTTTTACAAGGTTGACTCATTTCCTGACTGTTACAGCAAAGTTCTCATTAAATACCTATGTTATAGTGTATGAGGGGGAAATTATGCAATTTGAGTAACACATTAGAGGTTTGGTATAGTTTTTATCCTCAGTAGATATGTAGCCTGAGTGTGACAATTTTAAATGTTAGAGGTTATGATAGGATCTTGTATAAGGGAATTCAAAAGTACTTATGATGGCTATCTCCCATGGATAAAATTTGAAATGGTATTGGTGATCAAAAAATTTTATAAGTATTATCATCAAGGGAAGGTTATGAAAATAGGGCAAGGGAAATGTCGGATATGGTGAATCATTGGAAATTCTTGAAACGGATTAGGTTTATAGCATATAGCAATGCATTATCATTAGATTTACTATTGTTATACGAGGTGGTACATGTCAAGAAGCTTGTGGAGATTCTAGATCACCAGGAGTGAATCTTACGTATGGGGATTATGTTATTAGTTAAGGTCTTATAGCAAATCATTTAGTGCAGGAAGTAATGGGAAAACATAAGATTAAGTGAACAAAAGATATCTATTTAGTTTTGGTATGGTAAGTTTACGTCGGAGACAAAATTCTTATAAGAGGGGAATAGTTGTGAGACCCGAACATGCTAATTTGACATTTTAATATAGGAATATAAATATTAAATTATATTTTGGAAGTTAATTTTAATTTGACAAAATAAAAGGAGATAGTGAATAGATCTTAATAAAAATTTTGAGTTTAATTTGAGAAGTTAAGAGTGAGTGGGATAAATACAAACAAGAATATATATATACACACACACAAGTTAGTGGTTGCACCACTAACTTGCATGTGAGATTGCATGCAAGTTAGTGGGCTCTTTACTAACTTAGCTTGGATGATGATGATTTAGAGGGGGACGAGGGGGGGGGGCAGCTCAGATGGAGAGGAGGGAGGTATAGTGGACTCTCCACAAGGGGATTTGCTATACTAGTCATATATAATAGAACACTTTGAAGATTTTAGAGGAAAGGGAGAGAAGACCATCAACTAGGAGAAGGGAGAAAGGAAAAGAAGAAAGGAAGAGAAGGTGAAATTGTGGGTTGATACTCATCCCCATTTAAGGTTCAGGAACGTCTACGTCTAAGAACAATCCGTTGAAAGGACTAGTGGAAGGATCGACTCTAAGGAAGAGTTTAGCAGCCGAGGTAAGGGTTTAAAGTTTAACCTTACATTTGTTATATTATATGTTCATCAATAACTTTCTTAACGACTTGGAACTTAATTGAGTTTGTGTGGCATAATTGCCTGTGTGATGTATTTGTCTGTGTGGCGTGGAAATTAGTCTATGTAGCGTATTTGCCTCTATGGCGTGGAATTAGCCTATGTGGTGTATCTGCCTATGTGGCGGGAATTGGCTTGTGCAGCGGACATAAATAATGTTGGTATAGTGCAGTGGTGTTTAAGTGATGTATATGTTGTGAAAGCATATATTTATTTATATGAGAATATAATTGTTAAGGCATAACTATAAAAGTCTCTCTTAACTTATTTTTTGAGTTTTACATGTGTTTTTCTTCCTAACACATTCATGTATTGACTGAAAAATTTCTTGACATTTTTTAGGAGCAAAACGTGACGCGAGGTGTCTACTATCGAATTCGTAGGATTGTTTAGGGTTGTCGTTATCGCTAAGGGGTCTTCATGTCTTTTGAATGTAAATGTAATATTATAAATATTGGATTTGCTATGAAATATGTTATATGTATCAAGTAAGGACTCGTGAAGAGTCGACCACTTGTAGATGTTATGTTTATTTCCATACAAGGAATTTAAATAGCCTATACACTGAGTACTGTGTTGCTTATTCATTGGTTGTGTTCCTTCCAGAATCGTTAGAGTTAAACTTTGCTCCAGGTTGGGATATTATAGTGTAAACAAGAAACAGGGTTTTGTCTTTAAGTTTGGGTTTTCTGTTTATATTTATCCATTTGTGATAGGTGTTTGTACCCTTGAGTTGGTGTGTTACATCATCTGCCCTAATTTTCTTTGCTTGAGATTGTCGTTGGTTAGAAGATCATTTAAATAAAACCTCCAAGTGAAATTTTTTACTTTACTCGGGATTCTTTGATTCCACAGAAAGCTCTAATTCTCCTTCGCCATGTTGCTTGAAGCCGATAACTGTTCAGTGGTTGCCAGGTTTTGCTTGACTACTACATAGTAGTCACTTTGCACTGTAAATCTCTCATTTTTTTTTTGTAGTGCCAAATCAGTTTGTCTTCCTCCATGGGATCAATCAAACAAATGTTCTTGATGGTTGCAGATTCATGAAGAAAGAAAATGACATAAAGAAGCTGCTTATCCCACTGGTTTGTCCTTGCTTCGATCAGTTCGCTAACTATGGTGTCCACACTTAGAATGTTTGGAGGTGTTACAGGGCATAAAGGTGTTTGGAATATGGATCCATCTATCTTGCCATATCTTCCCCCTGGCTCCATTTCCAATTTTTCACCTTGACCCTGCTTCAATTATTTTCTGTGAAACTAAGATACTTTGCCAAGTATAAGACGATCGGCTGCCAAGGTTAGCTTCCATAAAATTTGATGAAGGAAAATATTTGGCTTTAAGCACCTCATGGAGGAGGGCATGTGTTTGTTGAAGGACTCTCCATGCTTGCTTTGCTAAAAGGGCTAAGTGTAAGGGTCTAAGATCTCGGAACCCCATGTCGTATGTTGATTTACTCTAGCACATCTTTGACCAGTTTACACAATACATTTTCTTCTCTCCATTTTTCTACCTCCACCAAAAATTTGATATCAAATATTCTAGCTCAACACACAAAAACTTTGGAAGTTTAAAGCAACCCGTCACATATGTTGGTATAGCTTGAGTGACTACTTTAATTAAAATTCCTTACTGTCTAGTGATAAAAATTTGTTCCTTCCATCCTTGCATTTTTCTCCGCATTCTCTCCCTTATTCTGTTGAAGACTTCTTTTTTGAATTTACCCAAAATAATTGACAAGGCAAAATATTTATTATGTGCTTGGACAAGTTGCACACCCAAAATTGCTTGTAGTTCTGCCGCATTCTCGATAGAGACATTTTTGCTACATATCATCATAGACTTTTCCATATTAATTTTCTGCCTCGATGCCAACTCATAAGTCCTCAAAAATTTCTAAACCTTGTTGTTTCGAATCTGAAAGAATTTAAGAATGATAGACTGTCACCAGCGAAGAACAAATGCGAAATTTTTGAGCATCCCCTTCCAACCGACAACCAAGTGATAAGCCAATATCACTTAGCAGCAAGGCACATAGTCAGGATTTTTGTTTATTTGGGACTAAGTTAAGCATTCACACGACTAACAAAATGCAAATGTAAACTCATAAATATATATACAATAATACAAATGTAAACTCGTAAATACTTACTAATGAAATTGGACTTTTCGATCCTTCCTAAAATAAAAGACATCTATTATTGAATCTGTATCGATTGCTTCCGTTATTTCTCTTTTAATGTAGACAACTAATGAATCAGTCAAATACTCATCTTCCATCTTATTATGAAGAGTACTTTTAACATATTTCATGACTAAAAATGCTTTTTCTGAAGTTGCTGTGGAAACGAGAAGAGTTGTTGGACTCTGTCTTATTTGTTTCTACTGAACCACGACATAATTCTAAAATTGTAGACATACTTTGAAACCTCTCATGGCGAACTACATCAAATCGATAATGATCCAGTTGACATTTCAAATGATGCATGTCTTGTCAGTCAAAATCAGTTGCATAAAACTTCTCAGTAAGTAAATAAATGCGATCAGGATTGAAATATTTAAAGTTGTCCTGAGGATCTAAAGCAGAGCTGAGCATAAACAATTTCATTGTCTCTTCATTGAATCTACTATGTAACTTTTCATTGGGGCTTAAGCCTTAAGGACTTTGAAAAATTGGACTAATGATTAGTGATTTATTTTATCACTAAAACATTACGTAACAAAGAAATATTAATTTTTTTTTGGATAAGTTGAAAAGAGCAATTTTAAGATGTACCTGATGGTGATTAGTTTGGTAAGTTTGCGGTAGCAACCATTGATACTGGCTCCAGATTAGCCCAGAAGTGACCACTAAGCCCAATACCAATGAGACAGATCATTGTTATATATTGGGCCTGGTATCTGGATGGCTTAGCCTTTCATTTTGTTGATCTTAGATTGGCTTGTCCAAGGTAAAACAAAAACTGGTCTAATACCATGGTGCATGCTGGGCTAATGATTGCAAAACGTATGAAATTGAAAATTGTTTTTTTTACTCTGAGTTTCAGCCCATCGGAGCCCACTAACAGCTCTGTCCTTTCTTAGCAGCTCTTAACAAAGTCGACATCCCTTCTGCACGACTAAGGAAAAGATAAAAAGATAAAGGGTCCCCTTGATGGAGATCTCTATCTGGATAAAAAAAAAAAAAGCCACATTGGTTGGAATTCAAAATCAGTAAATATGAAATTGAAGTGACACACTGCATTGTTAGGGATATCTATTTACTGTCAAAAACCAATTTTTCCATAGTTTTCTCAAGGAAAATCCACTCTATCCTATCGTAAGCATTGCTCATGTCTAATTTTAAAGAAATATAATCATTTTTCCCTAGAGTTTTGCATTTAAGAAAATGATTAAGTTCAAAAGCAACAAAGACTTTATCTCGTATAAGACGACCCGGTAGGAAAGCATACTAATAAAGGAAATTGGATATTGGATAAAGAAAAATACTTTGCAATCCAAATAGAACTCAAATAGAACCCAAAATTTTTAGGGTTAATTGCTTTTTACCTCCTTGTGGATTTGGCTAGAAGCCTACTTGACTTAAAATTATATATATTACTCCATTGTACTTTATGTACCAAAGTGAAATTATTATTTTTATTATCAAAGTTAACAGTGAGTGTGTTTCACACATCCAAAATATGTTGTGGACTTTGTTTCCATTGTTTTCTTTCAAAAGAACATAATCTAAGTGCCTAAAATACCTTTTATAATATATAGTATAATACCCAAATAGGTAGGACATCGATCCTAGATAAAAAAATATGTAAAAAAAACATAAGTGATTTTTGACCCTGAATCAAAATCTCACTTGAGGTGGGGGGGGAAAGACTCAACATATTTGATTAAAATGTGTTAGTTTATTGTCATGTTTCATTTATAGTCAAAAATAAAACAAACGAAAAAGTCTTGATTTTTAAAAAGTGGATATTATGATAGTTTTTTAATTCCGTTAATGATATACATAACTATAAAGAATAATATGTATAATTTTAAAGTCAAATAAGATGCTTCTAGTCGAATTCACAAAAATAAAAAATAATTAATTTAAAATTATAATTTAAATATATATCATACTTTAAATCAGTGTTAAATTAGTGAGTTCCATCACTCCTGTTACGGAGTTGAATTAGTTTTATTTGGGTCCTGCAGCCTTACTCGTTCGAACTCAAAGACGCTGATTTAGACTTTTAGAGCTCGTCCCTGAGTTGCCCTTCGTTGTCTTCTTTTGCTCTGCGCAACCGCGACACTCCATCTACATCTCTTTCCCCTGGTTTAACACAAAAGACTTGCACCCTCTCTGTGTCTCTCTCCAATAAACAGACACATATTGACATATACATATAGTCCAAAAACCCTAAATCAAGCAGAGCATATAGATATAAATCTGTATATATCTATCCATGGATGACGGCGAGGGTGGTCTGAGCTTCGACTTCGAGGGAAACCTTGACGCGGGACCCACTCACCCCACCGCCTCCGTCCCGGTAATCCAGTCTGATAGTTCATCCACCGCGGTGGCTGCCGTCGTTAATAACTTTGCCACTCCGGCGGCCACAGAGCATGCGGCAGGACCCAACCGGCGGAGCTACCGGCAGACCGTGTGCCGGCACTGGCTTCGCAGCCTATGCATGAAAGGGGACGCCTGTGGCTTCCTCCACCAGTACGACAAGTCTCGAATGCCTATTTGCCGGTTTTTCCGGCTTTACGGAGAGTGTAGAGAGCAAGATTGTGTGTATAAACATACCAATGAAGATATAAAGGAGTGTAATATGTAAGTTCAGTTTTACCCTTCCTCATAGTTTTTGTTTTTTCTACATCCGTGCATATCCTTCACTTAATGTAGATTATTCTGTTTTTGATCTTAGTATGGAGGTTTGACATTGTATTGCTCTTGGGAAATTTGTAGATTGGATTCAATTTCTATTCCTTAGATCATGGGTTGTCCGGGGATTGGGAAATTGTAGAATTTTTTGTGTTTGCTCTTGTTTATGGATTATCTTGGTCTCTCTCTCTCTCTCTCTCTCTCTCTTTTTATAATGGAGAACCTATCCAAGGCAAGCCCAGGTGAGTCCCACCTGCAGCGGAAATATCGGATTCTTTTGTTTGTTTTTTCCCCAATTCATTGTGCGTGATTTTCTGTATATTCTACTTCGATTTAGGATAGTGCTCTTTATAAATTTGTTGAGTTTAGAGGATGATTGCCTATTTTGGTCCTGTTAATTGAGGCTGCTTGGGAACCTAACATGTGACATTAATTTCACGGAATGAATTTGAACCCTCAATCACACGACCATTAAGGATAATATTCATTTTGATGCAAATCGCTTTCTTTTGAAAGACAAATAACATTAAGGAGGAAGTATCAGTTGTTTGGGCATTGGACACTTATAGTGAGTTCTTTTGGGTTTGAGGAAAATTATTGGCTTTGTTTTGGTGAGTTTGATTATCCTTATCGTTGTTGTTACTGTTACATGATGGAGTTTAGTATACGAGTTATTTACTTTTTCCTACAATATATTGTACAATACTTCTTGCTTTTGTTTGTGTTGAGGTTGACATGGTGATGTAGGACAACGGTGAACCAAAAAACAGAGCACTATTTAAGGCTGTGAACAGCAGTCATGAACAGTATTTTAGAGGATAATTGTGTCAACTTGTATTTTAGGGTTAGAGAAGTTGAAAGGGAAAGGTGTCTTGTAGATTACGTTTAAGGGTACAAAGGTTAATATTTCAGATCTGATAAAAGTTGGATACATGCAAAAAATACAAGGAAAAGAAAAAGAAAAGACTAGGAATCACTCCTAGGGTTCCTTAGGTATCACACCTAGGGTTTAGTGAAAAGTTGGATACATGCAAAAAAAATACAAGAAAAAAAAAAGGAAAAGACTAGGAATCACTACTAGGGTTCCTTAGGCATCACACCTAGGGTTTAGTGAATTGCATCGCACAATCCCATAGTATATTATAATTGCTAAAAATTTCTGAAAGAAATCTCTCTATATTCTTTATTAAATATAACAATAACTACATATAGAGTTGTAAGGATTCCTAATCCTAAAAGATTAGGATTGCAAAAACTCTAGGACTGTAGACACTTTAAACTCATTATTGACTAGGAAACTGATATAGACTAAAACTATTACTCTAAACTCTGGAACAAAAGATGACCCACAGATCCCATTCCAGCAAAGTTTGAAAATTACAAAAATTCCATTGATTCAAAAACATTAAAAGGACATATGAAATACTAATGCCAGCTAAGTGACTCAAATTAATTCAAAATAAAAACTCAAATATAAAAATAGAAGGTTCTAGATGGATCTTTATCTTGATGGCAAGCCAAATTCATTGTTCTTCATATTTTTTAATTTGTGTTTTATTGAGCATCTTATGGATGGGTTTTTTATATGTTAAAATATCATGTATGGCAAAAGCTTTGGAATGGATCTAGTTGTTGTTTATGATCTCATTGGGCAAAAGTTCAAATCATATCGTGGTTTTCCATTTAAGGTAGGAAGGGTTTATCCATAGCCAAGGCTCTTTGTTTTAACATTATAGATCTTTTTTACATTTTTTTGCCAAATAGATTCTTGATAAAAACTTTAAAAGCATGTTTGTAATGGACTACAAATAGTTTGTCCCATACACCACAAATACCCCATTTGGATTGACAACCCTACCATTGTATGACTTGGTTAGAGTTGTTAGATGGTCATCTTGATTAGGAGCTCTCCCTGAAGAATTCTTAATCTGATATTGTATTTAGTATTACTAAGGAAGTGTACTTGTTTGTTGAAGTAATTTCTTATTTTGATTAAGCAACAACATATTGAGATTTTTCTCCTTCATGTGAATTGTCTACCATTTAAATAAGAAATGGTCTTGTGATTGATATCTGAAGTGTAATGTTTTAGTTTTTTTCGTTCTGTTTTTTGTGGTATAATGTGAAATAAATTCATACCACAATATATGTTCCATTTTTTGAACATTTTCTTTGTTCTTTTATAATGATACACCACTACTTTTTTCCCCAGTCTTTCTGTTCTCGTTTATCATGGTTCTATTGAGTTATATAAATGGAAGTGTCATTCACATGGTATGTTTTTTCTACTATGGTAATAAATGAAATGTTGTAAATTGGAACCTTCTTAATTAATAATTGCATTGTTGTGCTAGTAAATTAGATCAATAAGAGTGGAACCTTTTCTACAAAATATGATTACATTATGCTGTGCATGGTATAACCAAACAAATTTGATGTATGTTGCGAACTTTACATAAGAGCATTGCCAGTGTATTTTTTTTAATTAACATTTTTATTGTTGTAGGTATAAGTTGGGGTTTTGTCCAAATGGTCCCGACTGTCGGTACAGGCATGTAAAGCTGCCTGGGCCTCCACCTCCTATGGAAGAAGTTCTGCAAAAGATTCAGCAGCTGACTTCCTACAGTTATGGAAACTCAAATAGGTTCTTCCAAAACCGGAATGCAAATTATCCTCAACAAACAGATAGATCTCAGTTTGCACAAGGTGCCAATGGTGTCAATCAAGTTGTAAAACCTACAACAACAGAGTCCCCTAATGTGCAGCAGCAGCAGCAGCAACAAGAAGTTCAACAGTCCCAACAACAGGTTAGCCAGGTCCATGTACAAAATCTTTCCAGTGGCCAGCAAAATCAAACCAATAGAACTGCGACACCCCTGCCTCAAGGAATATCTAGGTGTGTTCAGAGTTCAAAGGTTTTCATTTAGGTCATGTATATCATCACTTCTTGTACTCAAATGTGGACACCGTTTGAGAGGAGTATCCAAATATGTCAGTTGTAATTGGTTTCTTAAGAGCCCACATCAGTAACCGTACTGGTCTTTACACGTTAACATTTAATCCTATATCTTTGTTTTGCCAATTGATGCATAAATTTTCTTTTCTTCATGTGATTGCTCTCTTTTCTTGTTTCTCATCATATGGGGTAGCACCTTTGTCCTCTGCTTTTGTTTTGGTAATCCTTTGAAGAACATGTTCAAATTTGTGGACAATGAACTGCATCATAGCTAATTGTATGTGGAAGAGGAGGATATGGACAAACATAAACTTATATAAAGATTTATTGAAATGCATACTCTTTCTTTTTCTATTAGATCGATAGATTTCCTGCATTTCTTTGATTCCTTGAACATTTCTTATTCTGTTGAGATTGCAAAATTGGCAGAATTTGCACTGTTTAGCTGAATTATGTTTGTTTCTGAGATCCAAAATGCAAACTAGTGAGAGGTAGTCTGAGGATTTGAAGCTGCATCTAGCAAGGGTTAAGAAAAATGTCTTTGGTGCAGCCCTAGAGGCTTACCTCCTCTCAGTTAATGTTCAAACTTTGGAGGCAGAGATGAGTGTATGTTCATAACCCAGCAATCTTTGTCGCTCATAGGTGTTGTGCAATTTTGTCACCCACCATGTGAAAATTAACTCGTACTTTGTTTTGCATAAACTCTGACTAGCATAAACTGATGTTTCTCGCATCCTCTTGTTATGTTTCCACATTTAATTTTCCCAAAGCACTCTTTTCCTTTTGAGTTTCAAGTTTTGAAAAAGTTTCATCATCTAGTGTTGCACATGTATGTATTCCAATTTTTGGAGGTGTCAGTCAATCCCTTCTTCATTTAAAAAAAAAAATGTTAGCCAGGATAAAATGTTCGCTATTGATAGTGTAGTTATTAGGAATTGCTGGATTTCATAGAGATGTCGAGAGGACAGAGACAGCTAATTGTCTAAATATTCATTTTCCGGTGGTGATGGAACTTAAGTACTTTTTCTTGATCTTAAACTTGAGTACTTCAGTGCTTCCATTCATGGTTGTGATAGGTTGCTTTTAAGTCTAATTGCATATTTCGAAAGGATGGTAGTCTCTAATAAGGCAGTTAACCGTGTTTTACTAGGTGTTTTTATTTTTGGCATATTTCAAAAAGCGCAACCCATAAATATTTGAAAATTTTGATACCCATTATCTTATAGTTTAGAGTGGTGGTCATTATGACCATGTCTTGTTGAGTAGGAAATTCAAGGAAGGTAAGCACTGTCTCTGTTTTCAGACTTTTCATTTTTCTATTTTGCAGTGGTAACAGGGTACTTATCAGGTTGTGGTCCTTTTTTTAATTTTTTTACATTGGCTTTGTTCCTTAAATTTGCTTTATATTAAAGTGAGGCATTGTTGAGGTAATGAATCCGATTGAATGTGGAACAAAATTGGGAGTCTAGAACTTGTTTGGGATTGGTTTTTTTTTTTTGGGGGGGGGGGGGGGGAATACCTTGAAACAACAAAGCGGTTGAAGAAAAAGCTGGTCGTTTTTTAAAAGCATTTAATGGGGGGAGATATCCTTTGGTTGTGGAGCCTTCAACATCTCTGTCGTACAGGGTATGATTCCATTTAATGTATGAATAATTGCATGCTATTGACATGTTGGGGGCTTTGGCATTAAGGATGATAATAAAATTCATTTGTGACGAGCTTCAAGCAACCTTGCCAAAGATGGTAATCATTGTCACTTTGTAGAGATGCTAGTAGGCTGTTGTCTTCTGTAGGCTGGTAGAGGAGTGGCTTGGGAAAATTCTGAAGTTAGATGGTAATCATTGTCACTTTGTAGGATTGTCTTACCAGTAAAAAGTAGAAGACAATGGGAGATATCTCACTCCCTAGAATGAAAAGAGTTGCATTCTGACCTAATAAGATGAGATGCCTCAGGAGTTGGTCCTTGATTGGATTAGGAGACCATAAAAATATATTGGAATTATTATGAGGTTGTTTTGCAGCTAAGTAGTTGAGAGCAAAGTACCACACTGGGTGAAAAGAAGTAGCAGCCTTCAAAAGAGGTTACCTTAACACTAAGCAATTCCTCCTTGTAAACTTAAAACTACCAAGTATGCCCAGTGATAAACGTCCATCAACCCAATTTTTTAGCTTAATCTAGTAATATTTTCTTGATCATATTACTGTAAACTAAGACCTATCGTCATCTTGAGCAGAATTTTGGTGGGGTGCTCATGGCGTATTAGTGCCATTTAGGTTTACAGATGGTTCAACCATGGTTTAAAGGATTGGCCGATACCAATGCATTTCAGCACCTTTCACTCATGTTCCGTGTAAAACATGAGTTTCACGCGATTTTGCTAAGTTTTTTAAAACTTACCTGAGGCAACCCTGAGTCATCCGAATAATTGTAATCAAATTGACTGAAATCATTTTGTGATGCTACAATATGACCTATATCTCTCCTCATATTCGGTATCTTCTTCTACTTAGCATTTTATTCATATTTGCGATAGTGTTTTTCAAGTTGATGATCAATGCTGCGACTTTGAAGCATGGATTCAAGAATGGATTTGTGTTTTTTATCAATATTCACTAGGAAATTGGACATTTTCTGATGCTTGTAGGGATCAGTAATTGGATTTGCCTTTAACTTTTTTTTTTTTTTTTTTTCTGGATTTGCCTTTAACTTTTAATTGATCTTCGAGATAAAAATTTACCATCATAGGCATTATGACTTTATATAGCATATTTTTTTGGGGTTAGAGGTACTTGAATAAATCTCTTGTTTTATCTCATATTTGCTAGAAATTTGAAATTGTTTGTGATGCTTTTGTGATCGGACGAGTTTAGCTAGATGTGCTTTCAATTCCTAAGTTAGTTTTGAGACTCAGGATTGGCAATTGAGCTTCAATTGACATGTTTTGTCAAGGAATTGGAAATGATGTCCTTTGTATTTTTTCTATTCTCTTTTCACAAAATGTGTAATTTTAATATGTTTGGGTTTCTTTGGTTGAGAAGATCAAAGCATAGATATATTTGGGGAATGAAAGCTTCTCATCAAGGACTAATTTTGTTAGTTTAACACGATTATCTGGTTTTCCAAGGTGTATCTATCCTTTTTCAGGCTCTATTTTCTTTGTCTCAAAGGTTGAAGAAGATAGTTACACACATTTTGTTGTAAGATTTAGAAAAGTATTTGGTGTCTTCATCAATTTGCACCAGTGGAATGAATTCCTTTGGGGAAGTAATATGAAGATGATATTGATTAATATGGTTATTCATTTATTTATTATTTTGAGGGTGGTCACAGTGGTAAAGTTGCGCCCTTATAGGCTGGGCATCAAATGTTCAAGTCGTAGAAACAACCTCTTCAGACCATGCTGTGGTGAGAGTCTTGTTGTTCCCTTGGCAGTCTTTTATATTGATTTACTATTTTATTCTTATTACCTTTAGCTTAGGGTTATTCTGTCTATTCATGACTTGGATTCTAGAGGTTTAATGAAGCAAGACATCACATGAATGGAGAATAGTGCTGAGTATTTTTATGTAGTGGCTAATAGGAAAATCGTGAAAAGGGTTGTAGGGTTTTGATTTAAAGGCGAGTGCTTCCTCAAGAATTTGGATTGTACTAAAGGCTATGTAGGATTTTGTAGAGGACTTAGAATTAATTGAAATGAGTGATTTATAAATAGAAGTTTTGTGCTTTATGTTAGATCAATTTAGTAGAGTTCACATTTGGGTGAAATAGAATGGAAAGAATAGTCATGGGATGAAATAGAACCAACAAAAAATAAGATTTTTGCCTCTCCTCCAAAAAAGTTTTGAGAGTTGTAAAATTTTTCTGAAAGTTTTGAACTTTCTGTATGCTTCTTTTCTTTGAATTATACATGATTTTGTTCGTTAGGCTATGCTAAATCTAAATGAACTCATACACTAACACCCAATAACATGTACCTAGGAATTAAAACCCCCCCTTTTACTGCCGCCAAAAACTAAAAAAACTTGACATTGTCTATGCTTGACATAATAAATGTAAGAAAACAATAAAACTCAAGTAGCAATCTGGCTTAGAATGAACATGAAATAAGGCTTCTCTCAACCCAAAAGTTGATTATTTGCCCATCAAGCGTCCAAAGAATTTCTAATTTGTCATTTTCTTATGGGTTAATTGCAAATTGCACCTGGAAAGATTGTTTAAATCTCAATTTGTACCCTTAAAGATAAAAAATTTTAATTTTCACCCTTAAAGATAGAGATCTATATCAATACGCATTTGAAGCTAACCTTTGTTAGTTTGCAATTTAAAACTAAATGGATAAATTACACCTAAATCCCTCGTGCTTGTTACTTAATCACTTAGACCCGTCACATTTGAAATATTATACTTATAGCCCTTTAGAATCTAAATATGACTAAAAATGTTTTCTCAATTGGGCATCTAAATAATTTTGCTCAAGTGATATATTGCATTGGATATAAAAAATATTATATAAATACCTGCATTATATTGAGCATTCAAATGGTAAACTTGATTTTGAACTTTAAAGTATAACGGACCCACAAAATAAAAGGTAGTGTGAAAATTATAATTTTTTATTAGGATGGAATCATTTTTTTTAACGGTTATATTAACAGATATCAACGATAAGAGGTTATGTGTTATACATGCACATACGTCAGGCGGTGTAAGAATAATATTCTAAATATGAGAGAGTTTAAATGATTAAGTGACAAACTTGAGGGGGCTTAGGTGTAATTTATCCAACTAATTTTAGACGGCAAATTGACGGTTATTAGTTTCAGGTGCGCATTGATACAAATTTATATTTTTGAGGTTGCAAATTGATATTTTTAATCTTTGAGGGTGTAAATTGAGATTCAAACGATCTTTTAGAGTGCAATTTGCGATTAACTCTTTTCTTATTAATATTCTTTGTATCATTCCATGGGTTTGGTAAACTGGGTCTCAATTTTATGTTTTACCATATAGACTATTAGATTCTACCAGTACTAGAGCTCATTGCCTAATGCAATTTTTAGTAGGTATAGAAGACAAAAACAATATTAAAGAAGTTGAACTATCAATATTGACCGCAACGTCTTAGTGTTGAATATACAACAGCAAACAATCTCAAAAGTTGGGTTGCTATTCAGTTTATGCCACCCAACATCCTTGGGACCATACTTGCTCATGACCTTTCAAACGTGCATTCGTAAAACAATCATTAGATTAGCTAATAATTGCACCAAGAGGAAATACTAGACCATAGTTGTGTTTCTCTCCCCCCTACCCCCCCCCCCCCTTGTTTTCTTTTCTGGCAGAATTTTTCATTTGTTAAGGTTGTCCCCTACTTTGTTTTCTTTTTTGATAGAACTTTTCATTTGTCAAGCCTATCCTATTCTCCAATCCCTAAATCCAACAAAAAGAAAAAAGAAGGAAAGACATAAAAATAAAGTAGCATTTTAGAAGATAAAAAATTCACTTATTCCAAAAAAAATGTTGTCTAAGGTTAATTTGGTGCTGGATGGATCAATGATCAAGTTGTTTTTTGTTTTTTCAATTGGATTAATAGCGTGAAGTTTAGAGGGAGGAGGAAGGCCTCAATCTAAATAAGTATAACTTATGGTAGTTAAGTTTTATGGTTTGATTCAAAAGAAAGAGAACAAAAGAGAGACCACAAAAATATTCTATTGTGTGGGTGGATATTGTTGCCCTAGACTCTATTACTTATTTAAATAGAAGGATAGTAGAGGCAATTGCAAAGTTGCCCTACGCTAGAATGTATTGACTAAGAAACACACTCTTTGAAACTAGAGCAACAATATAAAAAAATGTCCAACTTGAAACAAAAGACTACTGAAGGTGGACCGAGCCAATGGTTCGGGAAGAAGAACACTCACACAATCACTAGACTTTACATAGGGAGTAATTGTCACTACGCATTAAGGGATCTTGAGTAAAATGATAATCAACTTTGATGCATAGAAAATTTCAGAAGAATTAGGTTGGAATGAATTTCGTATCATCTATATCCTTTTCCTTTCGAAATACAAACATAGGAATCATTGAAATGTCTCTTTGATTGAAAGAGTATTAGTTATTTCATACATTACTCCACTAGAATCCAATGGAATTTGGAAATGAAGATATTTTTATTTGAAAAAAAATTAAAACTCGTTAGGAGATGACACATCAACACCTACTTTATAAAGTAGAATGCGAGCCTAGAACATCTCACATGCAATATAAGTCATGTCACAAAATTCGGCCTCCACATATCATGCCTTTATATTTTGTTTTTTTTCTCGTTAACTAACAAGAGTACTAACAACAAATGTACAATAATAAGTACACTATCTATAAATACAATTGTGCATCCAAATAACATCAGAAAAGTGTGTAACAATTGGGGATAATGGTGGGCGCAGTCTATGGCACAATGCCTCTTTCAAATACCAAAAGAATACATGCAGCTTTCCAGTAAGGCTTACAAGTATAATGCATTTATCGGCTAACAATACCACATACATAAGTTGAGGGCAGGTATCTGTACGATAAATTAGCTAACCAAGCAATTTTCGATAACACCCCATTTCCTTAAAAACTTCTTCACTTGTATCATCCAACTTAACTGTGAAATCCATAGGGTGCTAACTCGGCTTTACCATGGGTATTAGTTCTAGAAAGTAATTCTAACACATACTTTCACTGGTAAAAATAGATACCTTCTTTGATAGGGCATCCCCAACACCAAAAAATAGTAAAGTAGACACAAATTTTACGTGGAATTGCTTTCCCAAATGTCTTCTAAAGTAGGCGATGCCATCTCATCAACATTCACAATGAGAATAATGATACTTGTGAAGGAACAACGTGTGAACACAGAATGCTTAGACGTAGCCTGCTGAAAACCATACTAAAGCAGAAGGGTGCATAATTTATTAAACCATGCACACCATGATTGTTTCAGGCTATGCAATGCTTTCTGCAAATGACATATTAATTGTTCATTCCCAAAATCAAATTTCCAGTTGGTCAAATAATATATATTCATATAGTTCCTTAATAGATACCCCAGGAAAAACTCATTCTTTATCCCAGCAGATGTAAAGGTCAATCAAAAGTCACTTCATTAGAAAGAAAAACCTTAACAAAGTTATGTTATATATAGTGTCATTTTGCGGGGATATATGTGTTAGTGTAATGAATAATACTATGATCAGCCTAAAATCTACTCATAAATGATCGAGCATACTCAAGAGCACATCATGACGAAATACTATAATACGTTATTAAATTGAACCATATTCTTATTTAGAAATCTCAAGTGATAACCAAGTAAAATGTGAGAAGTCACCAACAAAGAACCCTAAATCTTAAAAACCAAAAAATGTTTTTATTCATGTAGGAACCCAAATGTCAAAACGAGCAAAAGATTAAAAGGACTCGACTAATGACATTGTGATCTAAGAAAAACAGAATTATGGTGATACTTGTGTGATTGACAAGCTTCATATTTTAACAAAGAGAAATGATTCAAGGAATACTTTGATGTAGGTTTTGAAATGAAGGATGACCTGGTTGAGAATGTCATTGCTGGGAGACGAGGTATCACCCAAAGTAAGAACAAAATCTCTGGGATCCAAGTAGTAAAGATCATTGTGCTCATATTCCAAACCAGTCTACTTCTACTTGATGTACTAAAAAGACGAAGAATAGGCCATTGAATACAATTAAGACTTAGTTAACTTAGAGATAACGAGGTATAAGAAAAATAGGGAATAAATAAACCAAGAATTGAAGGCATGAACTAAGTAGATGGAGTTCACCGCCCACACATTTAGCCCCCCAAAAAAAGAACCATCATGAAAAGTAGAAAACATGGATAAAATAGCAAATATGTGAGCACTAACTTCCTAATCAATGATCCAAGAGGATGAATAAAATTGGTTAACTATATATGCAGAATATCCTTTATTGGCTAAACTAGCAGTAGAGGTTGGATGAATTGATTGAGTAGAGAAGTAAGGCCATCATGAGAATACAAGATCATTACAAGATGTCCAATGGATTATGGAGAAAGAAGTATCATTAGAATCAGATTATCATTTGTTGGTGTCCCCTATTTATCATAACAATAATCCTCAATATATTTTGTGTCACCAACATAAGTACACTACCACTCACTTAGAACTATTATCACGACTCATACAACCACTATGTCCTCCCCGACCAATACCTCGATAACTACAACTACCACATTGGGTTGGATTATATCCACCGCCATAAAACTACGAGAACACCACGATTACTATGCCTAGATATTGAGGCATATACTCTCGTGTAGGTGAAGAAGCCCTTGATTATGAGAAGCATACTAATGATAAGGAGTAAGTGTTAGCAGTAGTTGGAACAGTCTCACTAGCCAAACTTTGATCTTTGAACACACTGTACTTAGAGTTAAGGCTTGACAAATAAAAATCAATCTGAAACTCTTCAAATTGAGGGCATTGGTTGGTAGAGTGCAAGTTCTTCTCATAGACCTTTCAAAATGTCACAATGTTCAGAAAGAGATTTATCATCTTGTTTGGTAGAAAATACATGCACATCTCCTCAAAAAGGCCCATGTCTTCTTGGTTATGTCAAGGAGATGGTTCCACCCTAAGCCAACCAAGTTATCATTAAATGCATCTGGCTCGACCAAATTTTTAGAATTTTTTAGGTTTGAAGGAGGGATTCCAGATAAATACATGACTTCTTCTTTGCATTCTAAAAAGCTTTAATAACATGAGACTAGGAATAGTAGTTGTCATCGTTCGTTTCCTCTTTAAAACAAATCCGATATTCCACCAGCAATCTATGACCACACCCAACCACTGGGGGTTGAAACACACTCAAGTAAAACCACAAATTACCCCAAACATAGTATACAAGCAAAGAAAGGTCAAAAAGAAGTTTGAATTGTAGTTGCATTCACATTCGAGAGTGAGATGACCACTCCCTCAAGTAAGAATCATGTACAAATTTGCCAATCAATTAAGTCAATCCAAATAATCTTCCCAAGGCTTAGTTGCATCACATAGGTAGGAATTGAAACATCTAAATAACTCAAATTGTTCAAAAATGATGAAGCCAAATTATACATTGGTTTTTTTTTTAAAAAAGTATCTAAAATTGAGGACTGATCAATTGGCTTCAAAAAATTAGACAAAAAACCACCATAATTATGGGATGAGGAGACTACCCTAGGTATGCGTTTTGGTTTGCTGGGAATTACTGATGTCAACTTACTAACAATGACGTTAGGAAGGAAAAAAAATTATTTGGTTTCCATCGAAATGACTGAAACGTTGTGGTTTCCATAGAATCAAAAAATGAGACAGTTATTGAGTATCAAAAAATGCCTATGTTTCAAGGTATTTTCATACTGTTTTGAGGTGTTTTAGTATGTTTTAAAAAATGCTTCGAGAATAAATTTTCAAAATTTTTATGTTTCCATTTTGTCTCTGTTATCGAGCCAGTCGATACAATTTATTGAAACGAAGTGTTGGTCCTTGGACGTCAGCGACTATACAAGCATTGTCTTTTCCCTAGAGGTCTTATGTTGATTTTTTTATGGTGTCTTGCCCTCGATCGATGCTTTGATATCATGTTAAAACTTGCAATAGTTAAGTGGTAAGGTTTGTGAAAAAAGAAAGTGGAAAACAGAGAGTTAAAATAATCTACCGTGTATAGGCAATGACTTTTGGCAAGGATGACTCCATAACCTCCGGGGTGTATCAAAAGTAGACAACTAGACTAGGCCCATTGAAGACATAGGAACGTTATTTCTTCTTATCTTTCGCTTTTGCTTCCTCAATTTGCTATTGAGTTCTCATCTTGTGGTATTTATTGTTGATGATTTTGTTATTTGTACCTAAATTTAATTAGGTCCACATACTTTGGAGTTGTATATTAGAGAGAGAATATGTGGTGGAAAGATGGATTGATTTTCTAACTTTTTTGTTTCTTTTTGTTTTTCTAATAAGCATGAGTATAGAATCCAATATGCGAACATAATGTCACATTCACATATCAAATTGAAGATTCTGCTAGGCAAGAAGTTGGGCCTTGGTGCAGCGGTAAAGTTTTGCCATTGTGACCTAAACATCAACGGTTTAAGTCGTAGAAACAGATTTTTCGCTCGGGGGTGAGACTGCACACATCTGAACCTCCGTAGACCCCACAGAGGTGGGTGTCCTGTACACTTGGCCACCCTTTTTACTAGGTCGGCTGGTGGCAAGGATGAAGTTAGCCTTGATGAGGGGAACTTGAATATTTGTTTGTGAAAGATATTTTATTTGGATTGTAAATTTTTAATGTTAATTAATTAGTTTATGTAGTTGTGTTTTGTAAATCCGATTGTTTAGGAATGAGTAGAATTTTATATTACTTTTTACGATCTTGTTATTCTTACATGATATATGTGCCTGATGTTAACAAGTTGATTATTTGTTTCCACAAGAAATGGCTTTTTTTAAGTTCTATATAAACATAATGTGTGTGCCATTTCATGACCTTTTAATGGATCTTGTAAACTTCCATGCCATTTATTACTTTCTACTGGGCTAAGTTCAAATCAAACATAAAATATTATCAACCCATTGCTGGTCAAGGTGAGTTAGATGAGACCCAGTTAGTCTATGATTTCATCAATACTAGTCCCAGCACCCCAAAGATGGGTTTGATAAGCGTCCTACATCTGATCTGAGGGCATGCTTTATGGAGGATGCATTGGTGCAGTAGCCATGTCAAGTTGTTGGGATGGACAGAGATTTTGTACTACATTTAATTACTAATAAGAATTGTTTGTTTAACTCTATCAGCTGCTCTACCTGATGGAATCTTCTGTGCTTATTTGTCTTTCATTCCACTTTCTTTGGTATTGTTTCATCTGGATTGTGTTGCTAATCCACTTCCCATTTCCATACTTGGAAATATAGGTATTTTATTGTCAAAAGTTGCAACCGTGAGAATTTAGAATTATCGGTACAACAAGGAGTGTGGGCAACTCAACGGAGCAATGAGGCTAAACTGAATGAAGCTTTTGATTCTGTGGAAAATGTTATTTTGATCTTTTCAGTCAATCGGACCCGACATTTTCAGGTGGTCTTAAGATTTATTTAGCCTGTACATTCTGCAAATTATGTTTTTTTGCAAATCGATGTTCCACATTGCTTACTGGATTTTAAGACAACTCCGTTATCTTAGACAAAGCTTCACATTTGCATTGGATGTGGTCTTCCATATGATTTTGTGGCTTTTGGGTTAATAATGTAAATTTGTTTATGATTCTAGGGTTGTGCAAAGATGACAACTAGAATTGGTGGCTCTATTGGTGGGGGGAATTGGAAGTATGCACATGGAAGTGCACATTATGGGCGAAATTTCTCATTAAAGTGGTTGAAGGTACATTATCTTGTTTTACAGATTTGAATAAAGGATTACATATGCGAATGTTAATGGAGTTCATTTTGCTTTTATTCTTTTCTTTCACAGGGAATATAATTTGGTGGTCGATAAATTGCATTTCTAGTAGTTTTGGTCATAATATGACACGAGAATATGAGTGCTTGTTCATGTCAAGAGGGCTCTGATGTACATATTTATGGAGTATGGATTTGCTTTTTGCAGTTTCACTTTTTCATTCTCTTTATAAGGTTTAGTTTTAAGAGTCAACATTTTGTGCATTTTAAGTCATTTTTTTGCTTTTTATGAGGAGGAGTTCTGGTTTGATATCCATATTACCTTATGCCTAGTTGTATCGAATTGTTGAAAGATTCTGCTGTTTTATGGAACTGGATCTGTGAAATCTGCATTGTCATCTTTCTTTATTCTATAGTTCAGTTCAACTAAGCCTTGTCCTGCCTATTTGTGATTGGCTACATTTCTTTACACACAGCGGTAATTAATAAGAAATGGTTGTCTTATTCATTGCCCGTTTGTTTTCTTTGTTTACTTTTATATAGCTTTAATGTCTACAATCCGACATTAAAGATGGAGATTTTCTGGCATAGAGAAAAGAATAGTAGGAATTGAAAAGAATTTTGAAGGGTAAACAATGGCTGCTAGGACCAATAATGTAATTCGAATTCTTCTAGCTAGGAGCAGTCCCAAAATCTCATGTACAAACAACCCTCCAAGTTGGCATGTTTTCTGGAAATATTGACCAATTATTATATCTACTATGCACTACATCTTTGTGTAGTGCTGCATAGATAGATCCATCCCCCCCCCCAAAAAAAAAAAAAAATAAACCCCTCCTTTTTTTTCCAAAAAATTCTCTGAATTTCTTTCCATAATTTTCCTACTTGAATTGAAATGTCTACTATTTTGGCTGCAGTTTTTTGTATGCTCACTGTAGTTTGATGGCTCTGCCTTTGGCACTGACAGTTGGTTCATCAGTGGTAAATTCTCACCTCTAACGTCTCTAGAGTCCTGAATACCACCTATTTATTAGCTGTGTATGATCTTAACTTCTCAAACGAGAGCATTTTCCCTCGTAGGTTCTGCAATAACATCCTTTGCTTAAACCTTCCAGTTGTGAGTCATTTGTCTAATAATCTTCTGCTTTAGGATTTCCCTCTTAGATTAGTTGACCTTTCAGGAAGTTATGATGTCCTATTTGTCTTCCTACATTTTTTTTCCCTCAAATATCTGTATCAGCTTCTCCGGGCTTCAAAATTGTGGGTGAGTTGCGGTATATTTGGGTATATATCGACAGTGGTGCTTCCATAAATAACTAATTAGGGTTGACTTGCGTTATTCTAGAGTTTATGTATATATTGATCAGTGGTGCTTCTATAATTAACTCGTGAGATGTGAAATAAAAAGGCTAATTGGTAATTTCATTTCGGAGCATGTTTAAGGCCATGCTTATCTTTTTTGGGATGAGATTAAGCCTTATTTATTTTTAATTTAAATTTGTATGCTTGCAGTATTGTTATGTCTACATCATGTTAAGTTTTTAGAGTCAATATTTTTACGTAGTTTCGGACTTTCAGTAATTACTATATATGGGTTATAGTTGTGACCCAATTGGTCTTGTGTTGATCAAGTTATGTATGTGGGTCTTTCTAGTTGGAGTTCAGCCAAAGTTTATTAAGTGATGTGGCTCATAGAATTAAAATAGGATACCTTACGGGAGAAGTGCTTAATGCATATTGTGTGATTAACAGATAATAGGGAAAATTAGGTGTATTATAGTGGGCCTATATAAAGTGGCTTTGCTTTACAAGGGTCGAATGTCGGGCAATTGGGAAACTTATTTTCGTAAAATGAGTTTAGCTTAGATGAGAATGCTATTATTGATATGGTGTAAGACAAGAAAATATAATATAATGAGTACATCTGTCAGACTCTAAAGGTAGTATCAATACAAGATCAATTGAGAGAAGATTGATTAATAGGTAGAGTAACCCTTCAAGTATATAAGCTAACCTTGGGTGTACTTTATCTTTCAATGTGGTATACAATCTCTCTTCACACCCTCGAGCTAATAAACCGAACTGAAACAAGCAACATGCAGACAAGTAGACTGGAGTTGAATCAAAATAAATAGACAAACATACCATGGAATTGAGATGGGTGAAGTTAGCTTACTAACCACAGCACCTTGCACTTTGATACCATATTAGAGCATCCAATTCAAAACTAATCAGTAATGGTTGGAGTGTACCGCACATATAAATCAACCTTGGGTTATTTAATCTTCCGATGTGGGTTACAATCTCTTTTCACAGTTTGGATGTTTATAATGAAGACCAATAAGTGCACAAGTGAGAGAGAGTGACATGAGCACTATTAGAGCTTCCCCTACATCAATAAAATAATATCTCCCATACCAGTATATGAACCTTGTGTGCCTCCCCAACCTTTGTCACATGGATTTGAGGTTGATGCCTCTGACCTGGTATCAGA
The DNA here is from genome assembly GCA_963454935.2 of Ilex paraguariensis. Classification (NCBI taxonomy): domain Eukaryota; kingdom Viridiplantae; phylum Streptophyta; class Magnoliopsida; order Aquifoliales; family Aquifoliaceae; genus Ilex; species Ilex paraguariensis. The sequence continues at coordinate 168,880 of CAUOFW020000037.1, read as the reverse complement.
GTTGGGACAGTCATCGCTAAGACTTAGTTTCATCAATTCCAGAATTGACTCCCCATTTGTCCTTGTCATAGGTGCACTTGTTATGTCTTTGTTTTTTTTTTGTTTTTTTTTCCTGATTCTTCTGGTCATCTCGTCACGTTGTGGAATAGGGGTCGCACTTGTGGATTAGAGTTAGGGTTTTTCCCACATCAACAAATTACATCCCCCAAATTATTATGTCCTTTGTGGGCCTCTCCTTGTCTTGTCAATTAATTTTGAGATGAATGCTTTAACGATCACCATTTATGGATTATTAGGGGAATGGAAGATGGAAATTAACATGGAGTGTGGTACTTGAAACAGTGTTCTCCTATAATTTAACTACACATATGACTCTTGATACAGTAGAATGGTGGAAAAGGAGTTATGTAGTCGATCCCAAATAATTGGAACAATATTTGATTTGGTTTAGTTTATATGGTTTAGTAGTCAAAGTCTGTAGTCTTTACTTGCTCGCTAAAATTACTTGCCCTCCAAATTCGACTTGCCCTTGTTCAAGTTCGTCTCTCTCTCTCTCTCTCTCTCTCTATATATATATATATATATATATATATATGTATATGTATATGTATATATATACCTACATACATAGATTGACAGATATATGCATGTGTGTGTGATTTAATAGTTTGTTTTGAGTTATTAAATATGTGTATTTTATTTCTGATGTGTTGTGTCTTCCTACTTGAGGGTTGATCATATTATGCAACCTTAACATAGTTCCTGAACTGAGTTCTAGAGGTTCCTGGACCATTCTTACTCTTGTTCTCCTCCTTTGCTCCTTTCCTTATTTTACTGTTACATGTAAGGTGTTACTGTTTGCATGCCCTGAACAACCTCCCTTTTAGTGCCATAACTACACCGAATGTAGACCAATTTAGTCGTAATCTACCTGAACAACCTCCCTGTTGTCTGGAAATTCTTGCATCTCATTGTTGCAATCTTGGCAATCTGACCCTTCTAAATCAAGTCTGCTGTCGCCCGCTCTCATCCTGAAGCCTACCTCTACTCTTGTACCTCTTGGCACCATAAACCATTTACTTTTTTCAACAAAGACATAAAAAATCCTACTTTTGCTGTTACGTGGTGATTTCATAAGGATGTCGTAGGATTTTAATTGTCAATTGGAGAAGATGAAACATTGAAGTTGGAAGATGATGTATCATTGCAGCTATTGTTTGGTATAGATGTTGGTGGAATATATAGCCAGGGGTGTTCGGTTGAAATTTTTATAAGCATCCAGCAAAGTCTAAACTGAAGGAAAAAAATTCCTTCGTCCTGAAACTACTTAGGATATTGTATTTGAGTGAAATTGTTGAGAGTGGCGAGGATGGTGATGGTGTCACATAAAACTGACTGATATTGGTGATAAAACATGATATTACTACTAGTGAAGAAAGAAATGATGGATGTAGTGTTGGTAGCAAAGCTGATATGGGGTTTCAGTGCGGCATCAATTATGGTGGAAATGGCAGGAACAGTGGTTATGGTGCTAGCACTAGCAGTAAGGTAATTTTCTGTCGAAGACAAGGTGCTTAAGGTATTGGTGGTGGTGACAGTGACTTGGTCATAATGTGGTATTGATAATGAATAATGACAACAGGTGAGAATGTCTTTTACTAAGCAGAATCCCTTGTCAAGCTGCCTCTTTAGACACAACTGGATAGTATCTCAAAGACAGATTTTGGTCGTGACATCAGATTTTTGAAAATTGTGCCCTTTTTCATCCCTTAAATGTAATGAACTTTAAAGCAGGACCGCTTATAAATAACTGTCTCCATGTCGGGCACTCAGGGAAGAGACACATGCATGTGGTACATCTTGGTTGACCCTTCTTGGACACTGTAACATACAACTGGTGGTTTCTGATGAATGGAACCTGCATTGTGCCTGTACAGTTACTATTACAGGAACAATATTTTACGGGACAGAGTACTGCATTTGATTTATTACTTTGTCACTGCTGACATAAAGTATACCTGAGCAAGTCCTCTTAATGTTCACAGCAATTTAGAAAGAGAATAACACAAGTATTTCATGTTCATAATGCTACTTTTACAGCTTAATTTAATGGCATTTATGTATTTCAGGCACCAATGTTGATCAAGCATAGTTCAGTGATTCAGTTTCTTCTTTCATTAATCTGTTTGATTGAAAGAACACTTTCTCAAATAGAAAAGAAAAAGAATAACAAGCAAAAATATATTCTTGATGTGTTACTATGGATTTTGGGTCTAGCCTTTGCAAATTGAATCAAATGTTTATTCTAGCAGACCGCATATATCATACAGGCCTTAAAAGTTTTCTGTTGATACTTTTTTTATGTGTTGCTAAGTAATAGAATTTTTGTTATGAAAGTTAATTGCAGTTATCTTGTATGCAGCTATGTGAATTGTCCTTCCATAAAACACGCTATTTGAGGAATCCATACAATGAGAACTTACCAGTGAAGGTTGGTAGTCAGTTTTTGTTTCTATTATCTGGCAGTGTTAATTTCATCCTATTGTTATTGTTCTTTACACCATTTGTTTCTGTATTTTCGACCTAGAGCTTGCACAGACATTTTATATTTTGACCATATAACGGGAATGCTTATGGGCAATGCGGTAGAGGATAGTATTTCAAAACTGGGCTGCTGCCAAACTTGTAACAGACACTGGGTCGCAGTCTCATAGGTCAAGCAGCACAATTGTTCATCAGCTTGTTGAATTTCGATGTCAACATAGGATGAAATAAGTTTATTAATAGTTAAAATAATGTGACATGAAAAGTAACAGATTTTGTTATTAAAAAAAGGCAATTGCTTTGAGAAATGTTTATTCCTTTGCTGAAAACTACTCTTTGGCCTCCGGATTGATAATACTATGTTGAGTACTCAAAACAGTGTAGAAAATGTAATGTAAATCTGATCTTGTGCTGATAGAGGAAGACAGACAATAGAGGTTGAGAAATGATGGAGATTGAAGAGCATCCGAAATAGGGGAAGTCTCCTTTCCATTTTCCCAATTAAGCACCAAAAAAAAAAAAGAAAAAGAAATAGAGGAAGTGGTGAAAGCAAGCTCAGAGAGAGAGAGAGATCACGGTTGCTACCTTGATTTTGGCAACCCATGCCTTGAAGGTTGATTTTGGCCTAGTAAGCCAAGAAAAAGGAAAGAACCATAGGAATGGATTTTGGAGATGGACACTCGGGATGAGAAGGTGAGGTTGAAAACTCGAAGCAATCAATGAGTCGGAGTACAGAAACAAGACCATTCAAGTTTTTTTTTCTTTGTTTCATATTGTGAATTAAACAGTAAGTTTTACATGTCTATTTGAATCAGGTCTGGGGTTCACATTAGACCATAAATCAGACCAATGGTGGGGTGGGTTGTTGGACACTAGAATCTCCAGTGCAATTTGAAAAAATTACTAGTATGGAAGTGAAGTAAGTGCACTCGTGTGCACAAGAAGATAATGTTTGTAGTAAAACTCGAAATGGGTTCATAGCGGACTACAATCAGGCTGGTTGGGGTTACAGAAGCTGAACCTGCCTGTCTGGTATGGATTCAAGTAAATTGGAAGCGGTAAAGAAGTGTCAGTTTGCACACAGCTTTAGTATATCAGACAAACACTTGCAGGTCACTAGCATGACATTCATTGGATTTCTTTTACAGAACAGTTATAACCTATAACCTCATTTAAGCATGGCTATGGGCTGCAAAGTGCTGAAGATAGTCAAAATGCTTTGCCTGGCCTAATGATGTGATTTGGATCTCATTGTTTAAGACTTGGTTGTAGGATAATCAAGAATGACTTTTTTCTTCAATACTTCTTATATAGGATTTTATGAGAAACAGGGACAAGAATGAGAGAGAGAACAGGTAAAGGCAAAGGAGGGCGCCTCAAACAGCTTCTAAGCCTATCATTCATAAAGGAAGAACCAGGAAGGGAAGAGAAAAGAGGAAAGGCTACAAGAGAGAGATCCATATCCAAAGATGAGGAGAGATAAAAGAAAGGGCAGATGAGATGGAGAAGGAGAAGGGAACGGAAGAAGTGGGAGAGAAAGGGGATGAGTAGAAAGCTCTTTCAAAAATGTATATTGATAATACAATGAGTCTTAAAGAATCCTGGTAAGACTGAATTAATTAACCATGTCCAGACCATCTTCAATGGTTTCTTATGTACACAATGAAAAATGAGATCATATAAGGATGGAATACATATGCAGAACGCATGTTTGTACGTCAGTATGTTGATGTTTGGTGTCTATACATGGCGGTTGTAAAAATCAATGCTAGGCAGATCATAGTCAAGGATACAAAATGAATGCTATGCAAGCATTCTTAAGCTAAGCCCAGATTGGATATCCTGTGGTCTTCAGACTAGCTTAGAAATGTTTGCTCCAACCTTCAGACATACTCTCATAACTGGGCTGCCCCACCCAAGCCCACTATACTTTATGGCTCTAGGCTCTATCAAATAATTAATCCCTGTGCTATAATCCAAATCTAGTTTTGCATTAATCATTTGACAGGTGCTTTTCAATGATGATGTAGTAGTTGACAATGACAAGTATATTGGATACCATGGTAATTTTTACTAGTGCACTATTGACTTTAAAAACTTTAACCAACAAGTTTGAACATCAAATTGTTAGAGCATCCAACCCAAAATCAATTGGCACTTAAGTAAATAAACCAAACTTAGGTGATCCTAATCATTTGATGTGGGATACAACCTATCGTTATAAACTCCCTCACGTGAGACTTGAGCTTACACAAGGGGCTAACAAATAAATAGACAAGCATTCATATCAGAAAATACAAATGAGTAAGAGACTTAGGCCATTGACCATCCAACACCCACTCTGATACCATGTTAGAGCATTTGGGGCCACCCCAAAACCAATTAGCAACGAGTTCAGAGGCCCTCAAGCATATAAACCAACTTTGGCTGGTCCTAATCATTTGAGATACAAGCTCTCTTTACACAAATAAATAATGGTCAACATGCTAAGGGTTCTCCACACTTAGTACTGTACCATCAAGAATCACCTCGTCAACATTCTTGGTTTTCAAATTTTAACATCAATTTGAAAGCCAAGGTGGTCATTCATGTTGGTGGATTGGTCATTGTGGATGGAGTACCAGATGAGATAGGTGTGGAACAAATTAGGAAAAGAAATGTGACAAATGCGAGTTTGGTTAATCCTAGAACCTTTTGTAATTGTTTTTATGGCTCATGCAATTCCGATCCTTTGTAAATATGATATGAACGTCTAATCAGCTTTTAATGTTACTGTTTTGTTTTTTGTAATTTCAGATAAGCAGAGATTGTCAAGAGTTAGAGCCTTCTATTGGTGAGCAGTTGGCATCCCTGCTCTATCTGAGCCAGATAGTGACCTTATGGTATTTGATTTTCTCAATTGTTGGCTTCAAATCACTTTTATGGAACATTTAAAAGAGCTCACATCCCTATTTCAGAGACTACCTGAGTTTTCTAAAATCATTACAAATTTTTACCCATCTTGCAAATATGCATCACAAAAATGTGGGCAATGGGGAATTGTGAAGCATACAAAGTTGAAAACCATATCTTAGAAATTCACATCAACTGTGGGGCAATCTTACTGTATTTTGACTAGTAGAAAGTTTCAATTACTACTGTGACTATTGTATAGTGTCTTACTTTTTGTTTGTTTGAAGGTTTGGAATACTTTTGAAACCCGCCTGTTGCTTAGATGTTCTGTTAGATTACATTTATATATTTAGTGTTAAAGGGTAGTTTAGCCACTTGCTTTATTTTATATTGCCCTAGTATATATAAGGCTTCTATTGTGTTTTCTGTTTAATTAATTAGTAGCATAGACTAGGAGTGCCGATATATTCATTCTTTCTCTCTCCATTTTGTTTCTCTTTTCTTATGTCTTTGATCAAAGTTTATATGGTATCAGAGCGTGTTTCAATCCAAACACCATTAGCAACTTAGCAGATTCATCAGGAGCAAAAATAGCTATTGAAGTAGGGTTGACATCATCACCTGTATTGATGATGTTATCATGATTTCAGCAACTATAAGCTGCCAAATACAAGATTCTGATTGATTTCCTCATGGTCTTCGACATGGTGCAATTGGTTTTCGATTTGGTGTTCGTTTGATGAGGTATTGAAGAAAAAGGGCCGAAAATCTTGATGTGAGATTTCTTCATGGTTTGATCAAATTTTTGCCTCAAATCTTCTGTGTTTGGTGCGATTTTACCTCTTTGGTGTTCAATTGGATTCTTTGAGGCATCTCAAACAGATTTTTTGGAGAAAAATGGAGCTTTTCTCCCAGTGGGCCGATCGTCACAGTTCTTCACATTGTGGTGTCGCAATCTGCTACTTCTTCTACTGCGTTGGTTTGCAATTGGTCTCACTTAGTTCAACAAATTTGGGTTGGTCTGATTCAAAGATATTCTTTCTCTGTTTATTGGGTTGAGACTTATTAATTGGCTTTTGTGAGCTTTGGGCCAATTGTGCATTCCTTTGTTTGTTAGGTCTAACCTATTTTGATCTTAGGTAATTGCATAGTTAGGTCGGTTATTTCTCGGTTATAAACTATGGTAAGTGGAGACTCCGATTCACTTCAAGCTTTTAGTGTGACATTAATTGGCGACAATTATATGTATTAGGTTTATGTTATGAAAAATTTTATCGTGGATAAAGACATGTGGAGTTATGTTAATGTTGTTGTGACTGTTCCAAGAGATACTAAAATAGAAAGGTATGCAGATTCGAAGAACAGCGGGGATATCAACGCTTTAAAAATCATTACCTGGATTAACAATTCTGTTGATTAGACCACTTGTGCAGTGTTATTTAAGATGTAAAGTGAAGCGAAGCAAGAAGCGAAATGCTTTACCAAACAAAGCAAATGGTTAAAAAAAAGTAAATATTTTAGTTTAATTACTTTTGATCATATATGTTCTAATTTTATATATACTAAATATTTAAATGCAAGTTAAACCATAAACATTTAAATTGAAACAACTATTAATAATATCTTAAATTTTATTAATAATCATAGCTTAAACATTTAAATTCAAAAAATTACTAATAATATCCAAATCTTAATATTTAAAAACATAAGACACACAATTTAAGCAACTACAGAAACCATCTTAAGTACTTAGAAATCAATCCTCATCACTAAGGAAACCATCTTCTTTGTTATCCTTAGATTCATATCCCACAGTATCATCCTCCTCTGCCTCATTTGAAATTATTTCTTCCTTATCTATGAGTCTAGTCGTCGATCTTGTAAACTTTGGTGTTGATCTAGTCCGTTAGCTACTTTCTACAATTCTAGAAGCTCGAGCAACTTCACTCCAAGTCAAAGTATCATCACCAAACATAAGCTCATTAGCTTCATCTGTGTCTGCATCCATTCTCCCAATCAACCATTCATTACTATCATCAATATCCTTCAAAGATATTGGATCAATTGTGTCACGGGAATCATATCGGCGTCTCAAAGCTCTATTATACTTAACAAACACCAAATTATTGAGACGGATTGAGCTAATTTATTTCTTTTTTTGGTGTGTATCTGCAATAATTTATTAACAATAAATTAAAATTTATAATAAGATAAAAAAAATGTAATTGAAGAGGTTTGAGGATGATACTCACATGCTCACACTCCAATTTCGCTCACAATCGAATGCACTACAAGTAAGGCTTAAAACTTTTTTTGCAAAGTTTTGCAAATTTGGAGTTACAGACATGTATGCACTCCACCAATCAACTGTGAATAATGAATAACAATTAATTAACTAACATCTTTAAGCAATAATAATAAAATAAGTTTGTTGGATAACATACATTACCTAGTTCCCTCGTTGTTCTTTGTCTAACCGCCATGGGCAACTTAAAGAGGTTTTCATCTTTCATGTAAATACTCAACTCTTGACCAATTTTATCTTGTATCATAGGATTTGGAACCAACCTTTCTAAACATTTATATTTGTCATTCATGACTTCTGATCTTTCTCAACCTTTAGATTGGAATAGAAAAACTCTGGGTTCAAAAAATATTCAGCTGCATGCAAAGGCCGATGCAATTGAACTTTCCACCTTCAGTCAATGATTTCAAAGATGTGTTTTTACTTCTCTTCATTGCCATTAAAGGAATTAACAATCGCTTCTTTAGCTCGGTCCATATCTTCATAAATGTATCCCATGGGAGGCTTCTTCTCACCATCAACCAATCGAAGCACACGGACAAGAGGGCCCGTAAGCTTAAGCGAGTAGACAATATTACTCTAAAATGAAAGTATTAAAATGATTTGTGCTGTCCTTTTGCTTTCTTGTTCTTTTATCTATTTGCTTGTAGTCCATTCTTCTGAAGTGAACATTTTTCTCAAGTGACCTTTTTGTTGGTTGATCCTTGTTAGAGTAAGAAAAACCGTAACAAAACTAATTTTTGCTGGCTTAATCAACTCCTTTGACTGGGTAAATCGTCTCATCATATTTAACAGAATTGGACAGTTATAAATATAACTGTGTAATGCTATTCCTCTCTCAAATGTTCTCTTGAAGTTTGGCAACATGAAGATATCTTCCAACATCAAGTCTAAGCAGTGGGCAGCACGTGGCATCCAAGAATCAAAATATCATTCAAAACGTTTTCGTTTTCAAGGAGATCGAAACGAATCAGTGATTAAATCAAAATTCTAATATTTTGAGGTATTCCATAATATTTTGAGATGTATTATAATATTTCAATGCATTTGCATAATTGTTTTGGAATGTTTTAAAGTATTTTAAGATATTTTGATATATTTTAATCAATATTTTAGAAAAATAATTCTTAAATTTTTTATTTTTTTTATTATGTTTCCGAAACGGATCGAAAAGTTTCTGAAACACGCCAAAACGTTTTCGTTTTTTAGGTGACTGAAACAATATACTGAAGCGAAATTTTTATCCTTGATGGCGTCCAATATAGGCTGGGTCATTTTGCCTCTAAAAACTTTCCTATTAAACAAAGATTTTTTATCAACTAGTGTGCATAAAAAAATTCAATATAACAAGTAGTTATCTTTTTTCAAGAAGATCATACCTGCTAACGCATATGCTGCCGCATGGTCGGTGACAATTTAGACCACATTAGCTTGACCAATACGCTCCACAAAATTATCAAGCAATTCATACATTTTTTGCACATCTTTTGAGTATGCAGAATTATCAACGGATTCAAAGAACATGGTCCCTTTTGGACAATTCACTAAGAAATTAATCAAGGTTCTCCCTCTCTTGTCTATCCATCCATTGGTCATTATGGAACATTCATATTTTGAACAATCCTTTTGGTGATCTTTCATCAATGACTTGATATGCCCTACTTCTTTGTTGAGCAATGGGACCCGAATCTCATGGTAAGAAGGTGATTTCAAACCAGGACCATACTGTCTAATAGCTTCAAACATTGCTACAAAACTTTCATAGTTCACAACATTATAGGGAATTCCCGTGTCATACATCCATTGGGCAAATGTTGTGATAGCTCTTTCTCTCATTTCCTTTCTAAAAGGATCGTTGGCATCAATCTTCGTTTGTTTCCCCTTGGTCTTTCGATTTTGCACCACAACATTTAGATCAAGGGTGAAGTATACATCCATAGGCCCTTTTTGTCTTGGCTTTTTTGGTTTGGATGTGGCTTGTGTTGAACCTTGAATAGAACTAGCCATGGATCTTTTACGATGCGCAACAATCTCTACAATTTCATCTTCATACTCCAAGTCATTAGGCATCTCATCATAGTCGGGAAGCATATTTATTAGATTCTTCTCTTCCATTTTTTAGCCATGTATTCTCTAATCTTCTCCCTAACATGAGCAGGGCATTTTGAACAAGTAATAACACTTGTACAGTTCCCCGCAAGGTGTTGCATGACCTGATAGACACCTCTATTTGACTTTTTTCTACAAAAATTGTATTTGAACTTGTTTAGGTTTTGAGGATTTACCAAGTGTGCATATTTTCATGCCGGATCTTTTTTGTTTCCTTCGAACGACGATGCCATTTATTTGTTTATGAATGACACTATCACACTACAATCAAAGGAACAAAAACAATACTGGAAATCAGCAAAAAAAACAAAAGCAGAATCAACACTAGGGTGGACCAGAGAGTATATCAACCACAGCTGTTTTTGTAAGGTGTTATGTTATTGTTAAAGTATATCAACCACAACTATTTTTGTAAATCTATTTTTATGTACAGTTGTAGGCTTATATATATGTACTGAATCACATTTCATAATAGAATTGTAAACAATTTCATATTGACTGGACAATAAAACAGAAGCAGAACAGTACTATTAGAACAGTAAAACAGAAGCAGAATCAGGACAGTAAAACAACAAGAAAAAACAACAGAATCAAAAAAAATAAGAACAGAATCAGGAAAAAAAAATTGGATCAGAATTAAAAAAAAATTGGAGCAGAAACAAAAAAAAACAGAAGCAAAAAAAAAAAAAAAGAACCAACAGAGAGAAGAACCACCAAAACCAAAAGAGAAGAAAAAAGAGAAATAGAAGAGAGAAGAAAAAGAGGAGACTAACCTGTGATCAGTGAGGAAGGAGCAACGATCTTTGTCGTCGTCTGATCAGAGAGGAAGGAGCAGCTATCCAGCAATCGATCGTGTTTGTCCAGCAAAGCCAACAACCAATCTGAGCAAAATTAGGGTTTAGGGGCTGTATTTATGAGATAAAGGGATAATTCGGTGTATCAACATCTTATAAATTTTTTTTCAATTGTCCAATCCAACGGTCCATAATAAAAATAAAATACTTTCGCCTCACATGACTAAGGCGCTCGTTTCGCTTAAGCTCAAGATGCTCGCTTTTCTCGTTTTTTTCTCGCTTCGCCTGGGGTGCTCAAGATGAGATATCTTTGCTTCGCTTTTCAAAATACTGCACTGGTGTCCATCTTGCTAAGTTTACTGTAGCCAAGGAAATTTGAGATTATTTAACTATGTTATTTGTTCAGTCCAATTTTACAAAGAGGTATCAATTGGAGCATGAAATTTAAGTTGCTTGTGAGGGTGATAAAAAAACATACATGAATTCTACTAAGTTATGACTGGATATACTGGAATCAGCTGACACTTACTAAACCCACTGAATTGAGTACTAATAATGCCAATCACATCTTTAGAGAGGAACAGGGGTCAATTCAATTTTTGATAGCACTCAGAGATGACTTTAAGGGACTTCATGGTTCAATTTTTCACCGTAATCTGCTTTTCTCAGTTAATGCAGCAGTTAATTTGCTTTTGGCAGAAGAAGTGCGTCTTAAGTCCTTATCTGGAAAGGGTCTCCTTCCATTGCCCAGCCAAACCGTATTTGTTGTTCCTCCTAAGGTGCCTTCTAATTCTCAAATCAAATACTAGGGTTGAGCTGCGTCAAATGAGTGTAGCTTTTGTCATGGAAATGGTCACTACACGGGGATCACTAAATCAATCATTTAAGCTCAAGGATTGTCATACAACCCCAGCTGCACCACCAGTAGATGAGCCACTCGTATTACCTTCTAATCTAACTATGATTGTTGATCAGCTGCTAAAGCTTCTCTCCTTCCATTAGCTTGGTGCCCTCTCAGTCTCTCCCTTAGTTGGTTCGTTCACTTTAGGTCCCTTTAGTATACCTCAATCCTCCTAGGTTTTGGACTCAGGTGTTGCACATCATATGGCTAGTGCTATTCATTCTTTGCATCTATTGTTTCTTCCCCTTCTTTATTTGTACTTGCAACCAATGGCACTGCCATGTCGTTCGCAGTGTCGACACAATTATTTCTCCCCAACTCACACTTCCCGATGGTTACTATATTTTCCAGTTGACTTTGAATTTACATTTTATTAGTCATCTTTTTGATTTGGTTTTTTAGTTCAGTTTTTGTCCTTCGGTTATGTTGTGTAGGATTCATGGTCTAAGAAGCTGATTGGATAGGCCATAGAAAGGTAAGGTTGCATGTGTTGGATAAGCTCCATGTTCTAGACGTTGTTGTCTCTACCCTTAGACTTATCTTCTTTTCATTTGAGTCCTCAATCATCTAATTTTTATTTGTGATATTCTTGCCTTAGTCATGTTTTTCATTCTTTTTTAAAATTTAGCTTCTATTGATACTTTCGGTAATTAGATTGCCATGACATTTCTGATTTTGGTGGATGCAAGTTGGCTAAATTTATTGCATACATTTCAATAAAAGTATTAGTAACTCTGTTGCTCTATTTGACCTTGTTCATTATGATATTTGGGGACTTGTTCCTATCCTTACAAAATGATGGTTTAGATATTGTCTTTTTTATTGATGATTAGACCAAGTATTGTTGATTATATTTCATGAAATGTCATCCTAATTATTTCTCCTTACGCGTGTTTGGGTGTACTTGTTTTGTTCTACTTCCTGGTGTTCTTCTAACTAAACTCTCTGCTTGCTCAGTTTTATGTGTTTTTTTTGGGTTACGGGGAAGGTCAGAAAGGATATCGTTGCAGTTAAAATAGTAAAAGTGATATCAGGGTTAGAAGTAAACAGAGAACATGTGAGAATAAAGAGACCGAGGAAAGAGAATAATCAGTTGTGTAGGTTTGGTTGCCCTACACTCTTCTTATAACCGAGTAATATTAGAGTAATTACAATATTACCCTACACTAATTAACTTATGTCTAATATACAAAATAAAAACTATAACACTTCCCTCAAGCTAACTTATAAAGATAAAAAATATCTAAATTAGAACCTAACCTACTAAAAGCAGAACGGGCCAATGACTTATTAAGGGCGGGTCATGATTAACTACAATAGAAATAAAAACTCTTAACATAGTTGAGACGAGCAACACGGAAGAAACTCTTACAGTAATCCACACCATATGTTTATTTGTAACCGTTAGTAAGCAACCGTACCTTCAAGCGATCAACAGAACCATCAGGATAATATTTTATGGTGTACACCCAACGATAACTAATAGCTGCTTACCAAACAAAAGAGAAGAGGTCCCAAGTATAATTTTCATGAAGTGTCTTAATTTTCTCATTCATAATCAGTTTCCATCCAAAATATGTTAATGTCTATTTCAAAGAGTTAGAAACAAAGATAAAAGATAGGGCAAATGCAAAACAATGAAATGATGAGGAAAGCTGATGCAAGGAGACAAAATTAGAAATAGTATGCTAGTTACAAGTATGAGTACCTTTCTCCAATACAATAAGTAAATCAGAAGCAGTTGATATAGTATACGATTCGGGAGCAAGGATCAAAATATCGTTTCGAAATGGTCGAAACGTCCGAAACGTTTTCGTTTCCAAGGAGACCTAAACAAAACAGTGATGGAATCGAAATTCTGATATTTAGAGGTATTCCATAATATTATTAAATGTATTATAATATTTTAATGCATTTTCACAATTGTTTTGGAATGTTTCAAAGATATTTCAAGATAATTTAATATATTTTCATCAATGTTTTAGAAAAATAATTCTTAAATTTTTTATTTTTTAAATTATGTTTCAAAAACGGGTTGAAACGTTTTCGAAACACGTCGAAACCTTTATGTTTCCTAGATGACCGAAACGATATTTTGATCCTTACTCAGGAGGAAGGACCTTAGTAGAATTAGGCGTTGGTCGGGGAGTTGGAGTATATGAAACCGCCTGTCTATTTGTGGAACGATAGTAAACCTGCAATGGAATGTTAGAAGCTGGAGAGGGCGAAGTTACACAATCTAGTACAAGAGGCAATATGAGCTCTCTCATTAATAGAGATTTTTTTAAAAAAAAAAGATGACTAAAAAAATGTGACATTCGGCACTAACAGAGTACCGGCAAGAGACAATGTTATAACAACGATAACCTTTTTAAATATGAGAGTATTCTAGAAAGACACTTAATCGAGCGAGTTTAAAGTTTATCTTCACTCATACCAAGCAGGTAAACAAATGCAATACAACTAAAGACATGAGAAATTAACACCAAAGGGCGATGTATTAGAATAAAGCAAGGAGGGGGGAGATTTGTTACTTATCATGGGGGATGACATTCGATTAATCATATAGATTGCAGTGAGAACGTCTGGCCAATAAGGCTTGGACATTCATGTTAATCATGAGGGTACGAGCAACATGCGATAAATGATAATGTTTGCATTATGCAACACCATTTTATGGAGATGTATATGGACATGTAATTTGATGAATAATACCATGATCAATACAAAATGTATGCATAAAAGACTGTATATATGGTAGTCATTTTCAAAACAAAATATCTTCATTCGTTTATCAAATTGTACAAGAATTTTATTCTAGAAAATAAGAAAATTTTATGTAATTCAAAACGATCCTTTATAAGAAACAACCAAATTATATGATAATAATCATCAACAAAGATCACAAAATAAAGAACTATGGTGATGTTTGCCTAATTGACAAGTTTCGTATTCTAACATAATGGGAGGACTCAAATTAGGAATGACTTGACAAAGTTTTTACAGTGAAGGATGACTCAATCGACAATGCCATTGGAGGGGAGATATGAAGGCAAGAATTGTTGCTCTAGAATCCAGATAGTAGAATCCATTTTGGTTATGCCCCAAATCAATCGCCTACTTCATTTGGAGGTCCTGAAAAACAAAAGAAGATGCAGAAAATGTCACTGAACACTGTATAGACTTGGTTAACTAATAAATAATAGGTTAAAAGAAAAACTGAGGGACATATAAATCAAATGTTAGTGACATAAATTCGATAAGATGGAGGTCACTAGCCCCACTTATTGGTCTAAATCATCAGGTAATACAATATGAGAGTTAGAAGAAAGAAAATTAGAAAATAATGAGAAAATACCAGACATTTGGGCACTAGCTCCCAAATTATAATCCAAGATGGATTGGGCAGTCACATGTGGAAAATTAACTATAGTGGCTAAACCGACATTTGAAGTAGGCGAATGAGAAGATAGTGAAGACAAATACTAGATGAGTTGAGAAGTAAGATCATCATGAGAGCTAGATGTAGATGTAGATGTAGATGTAGCATGTCCATCGATTGATGGTTGAAATACAGGAGTTAGATCATTAGAAACCTGATTAACATAGGTTTGTCTTCCATGCTTATTCCAACAATAATCCTCAGCATGTCTAGCAGCTCTATAAGAAGAGCATTTCCACTCAAACAGATTGCCACGACCACCGGTCCACCATGACCGGTACCTCTAACACTGTGATTACCACCTAAGGTTGGATGACAATCACCACCACCATCACCAGTACTAACATCACTAGAGAATAAAACCGAGGACTCCTGTGAGGGTGAGGGTTCCCTATATACTCTATGGAGACGAGAATAAGCATTTGACAATATTTGGAAGCTTCTCATTAGCTAAAATCTGATCTTTGAATACATCATTTTTAGAATTAAGACTAGATAAGAATAGAGGAACTTGAAACTTTTCATGGGTTACACCTCTGGATCCACACTCAATGGCTGATAATGCAGAAGTTTCATACATGACCCTTTCAAAGTGTCATAATGCTCAACCAAGGACTTACTCTCTTTCTTGGAATTATTCAAAAAGTTCATAGATTCGGGACACATTATGTTCTTGTGAATACATTTCCTCAAGAAAGTCTCAAATCTTCTTAGTTGTATCAAAAAGTTGAACATACAAGACTACACTAGGCTTCGTACTATGCCATAACAAAGTCATCACTAAGGAATTCTCACTCCACCATTCTTAAGAATTTTTGGAAGTCACAGGAGGACTTTCAGTCAAGTACTTAACTTTCTGTTTAGTACGCCAAAAAACTTTAATAATTGGGACCAAGAATAATGTTGGTTCTATTTAACTTCACATAACTAATTTGCCTAACCTGATCATCCACCGAACAGACTTGTCGCACTGGAACATCAATCAACGTATCCTTTACCTCCTTGAAGTTGTTATAGTACAAACCCACAAACTAGTAGCAATATCAGAGGATAAGAGAACCAAGAAGATCCCCAAATAACCACAAACACACAAAAACAATCAAGAATTGAGCTAAGAAAAATGCCCAAGATACGCAATTCAACTTCAGATCGAATGCACAAATCACCCGGTGATGACAAGCACACCAAAGAGCCTCAAATATCCCACAGGAGCCAAAAGAATAGAAATTACAGAGGCTGGAACAGTTCAGTCACTGTTCAGCCCGTAGAACATGAAGCTGAAGAATCTCAGGGTGCTCTGGGAGCAAAATACCACATCTAAACAGGCCCAAGAGGTTTGGGAAACACTACAGACTGATCCTAAGTTCAAATCGGTACCCTAGGATACAAATCCAAGCAAAAAAAAGTAGGAAAGGGCCCCAATCTTTATATTTGAGGAAAGACTCTATTTTTTCCAAAAATCATTTAAAAATAGGAAACACACTTCGGATGGCTTCAAAAAAAAAAATGGAAAAATACCATAATATTCTCCATGCAAAGTCGAACTAGTGGATAGGTTCGATGTTTGAGAGTTGCTAACGTCAGCCACTAATAGGTGATGTCAACAACAGAAAAACGTCTAAAGTTTTTTTACAATATTTTTTTATGTAATATAGTTTCGGATTAATGCTCTGTTACCAAGTTGAAATAGTAAAAATATTATTACTGCTAGAAGAGATGAGAGAAGAAGAGAAGAGAGACAGACAGACAGAGGAAGGAGAATAATCATTTGTGTAGGTTAGGTTGCCCTACACTCTTATTTATAGCTAAGCAATATTAGAGTAATTATATATTACCCGACACTAATTAATTTATGTCTAATATAGAAAATAAGAACTCTAAGAGTTGCTATGATCCTCTTATACGCAAACTATATATCTCTTGTTATGTTGTCTCTATGGAACACATTCATTTCTTTTATGTTCTATCTAGTTCTTCATTTCTCCACAAATTGATTTTTTTCTAGCCGATGTTCCTCCTTATACGTATGTGGGTGATATGATTGTGTCTAATATTCCTTCCTCATCTTCTTCCTCTAATTTGTTTTAACGTCTTCCTATTGTTCACACTTATGCTTGCAGGACTCTCGTTATCTCCTCTATAGTGCCTCCACCCTCCTCTCTTGTCATCCAATCTAGTTCTTATATTTTGGATCATGCTCCCTGCTATCCTCCACAAAAGCACGGACATAAACACCGATATGACACCTCACAGACACTATTTTTCAAAAAAGTAGGACACCAACACGTTGGGGTGCGTATTCTTGATAAATCAGTGTTTATATATAGATGTAAGAGGATTTGTTTAGGAAATAAGCAAGGATCAAAATTTTGTTTCGGTGCATTGTTTCAATCACCTAAGAAACGGAAACGTTTTAATCCATTTTGAAAACATAATAAAAAAAAATAAAAAATTTAAGAATTATTTTTTCAAAACATTAGTCGAAATATACCAAAATATCTTAAAATACTTTTGAAACATTCCAAAATAATTATACAAATGCATTGAAATATAACAAAACATTTCGAAATATTATGGAACACCTCGAAGTATTAGAATTTCAATTTCATAACTAATTCGTTTCGGTCTCCTTAGAAACAGAAATATTTTGGATGTTTTGACCGTTTCGAAACAATATTTTGATTCTTGAAAATAAGAAGCCCCTATGACATCTCTTCATCTGTAAATAATTCTCGATGTGAAAACACACAAGACAAAGGGTTGATATTTGAATAGGAAAAAGAATGGATCCCCAGGGCCTCAAATGAATTGTTCGAAAAAGGCCTTGTTTTTTGGAAAATCTATCTCGTGTCTGGTACTACATGGTTCCACTTTGCAAGAACTCCGAGCATTGGAGGTAGCTTGGCAAGAGATGAGCTCGAGCTTTATCATTATTTGAATCAAGCGAGAGCGTCTTTCTTCTTCTCAAGTGAAGTAGCTTGGGCCTATCACAAGAATATTTTTTTTATTGGGGCGATAGCTCTAAAAAGATAGATTGCCTATCTTTTCTTTCATCCCAGGAGAAATACGATCGGGAGTAGTTAATTCAAACCCCTTCAGTAAAATAAGCATAGCCCACACACTACAGATAATTGTTTTTATATATAAAATTATATAATTTATCAGAAATATAGTGCCAATGACATTATTCATAAAAAAATTAGTATTTTATGATAAGTAAATGTTATGTTTAATCATCTAGTGTGAATTTTTAGATAAACATTATAATAATCTATAATCATCAATTTTTTCATAGGCATGTACTATACATATATAATTTAAATGATTGTTCTGATTTTCTCAATTACTCTTTTATAAAATTTTATGTATCTTTTGCTTTTGTTATATTGTGAGTACAACTGGAACATGTCTAGTCTTAATAATTATGTGTTCTCTAATACATTGTTGTCAAATCGTGTATCGGAAGACATTTTTTAAAAATAGTGTATCGTATCATGTATCGTAAGATACGCGTAATTTTAATTTTTAACTAATTATTAATAAAATATATGTATATATCTTTGTAAAAAAAGTAAATAGACTCGTAATAACATAACATTTCATTAATATTCCACCAACTATTCAAGTTCCCAACATAATTCAATAATATCAAAATACAAAGATCTGTAATTCAAACTTTTAACATTAATTACTTGAACAACTTTAATATTAATCAGGAATTTTGAATTCAATTGAACAAAATTAACAACAGATTTTATTTTATTTTTTTTAAATTCATAACCACTGAAACGGCGTCGTTTTACTAGCTAGTGATTTAAAAATAAAAACTGTAGTAAAACAATGTTATTTCAACCCAAAAAAGTCAAAAAAAAAAAAAAAAAATAGAATCGTCACGTATCGGGCATATCGTATCGTATGTATCATATCGTGTATTGTACGATACGGTGCAAAAACGATACAGAGAAATGATACGTATCGTTTTTCAGGTGTATCATGACGTATCGTACGATACTAATAACTATGCTCTCACAGTATAAGATAGTTAATTGTCAAATTCTTAAGCTTTGTTTATCATATATAAACACATGTTTATTGTTTAGTAGTAGATACAGTCAAAAGAAGTGTCAGACATGACACCAAATAATGAAATTAAAATTGTCATTTAATAAGGGATATGGATAAAAAAGTATCAAACACGTCCTGGAGTCTTAGAGTGTCGGTGGATACGTCACCTTCTTGGGAGTGTTCGTGTTTCATAGCTCCGCGCTCACAAAAATGTTCGGATAGGTTTGGTTTCTCTAATTCGTGCTACTCTTCTAACTTATGTTCTTTCCTAACTCCTATTCACTCTTTTTTTGAACCCACCTCCTATAAGGAGTCTATAATTAATCATCTTTGGCAAAATGCAATGGATGAGGAGCTTTCTGCCTTACATAAGACCCAAGTTTGGGAGTTAGTGTCTCTACCCCTGACAAACGTATCATTGGTTGATGGTGGGTTTATAAAATCAAAACTAAGTCAAATGGTTCTGGAAAAAGGTACAAGGCTCGATTAGTGGCCAAGGACTTTGCTCAAGAGTATAGCCTAGACTATGATGAGACATTTTCTCCTATTGCAAAGATGACCACTGATTGCACCGTAATTGCAATGGTTGTTATTCCTCAATGGAGCATGTCATAGATGGATGTGAAAAATGTTTTCTTCATGGAGATTTTGCTAAAGAAGTTTTCATGACTCCTCATGGATTGTGTCACAGTTCTGGACTAGTATGCAAACTTCACAAGACTTTGTATGACCTTAAATAGGCTCCTAGAGTATGGTTTGCCAAATTTTCTTAAGTTGTATATGACTTGGGTTTTCGGGTTAGTGATCATGTTTCTATTTTTTTTCTACGACCTAGTTCCTTAGGTTTCATTGTTCTCTTACTTTCTGTTGATAATATGATACTAACAAGTGATGACATTGCTGGCATAGTATTGTTGTAAAACTAGTCGCAGGATTATTTTGAGATGAAAGATTTAGGTCAGCTACAATATTTCTTTAGGATTGAGATTGTTTCCTCTCTAGAAGGTTATCTTCTCTCACAATCCAAGTATACATAAGATGTTATTCAGTGAGCTCACTTGTCGGATAATTAGATAGTTGAGACACCTTTAGAATTGAATGTTCGTTACTCTTCCTATGATGGCACCCTCACCCTATATCGAACTAGTATTGACATTTTAGTATATCTTATTGTTATTCGTCTAGATATCTCTTATGCGATTCATATCGTTAGGCAGTTTGTTGTTTCCCCTACCACTGGAAACTCTGCACTCGAGTTTATTATTTTATTCTTAATCTCCTATGGAACTCAAGGCTTATTTTGATGTTGACTGAGCTGGTGACTCAATGGATCACTGTTTTTTTATCTCTTCCATGGTGATTCTCTTATTTTCTAGAAAAGCAAGAAACAAACTGTAGTTGCTCGTTCCTCTGTTGAAGCTGAGCATCATGCTATAACATCTGCTACGATTGAGATAGTCTTAGTTACATTGGCTGCTAGCTAATCTTGACATCTCCTTTTCAGCTTCTACACCTATGTACTGTGACAACACAAGCACTGTTAAGATTGCACACAACTCGGTGTTTCATGAGCGTACAGAGCCTATTGAGATTGATTTTCATTTTGTGCATCACTTTAATTGGACACTATCTCTCTTTTTTCTCCCTTTCACTATACAATTTGCGGATTTGATTATGAAATTTCACATGAATAGCGTGCTTTTGTTTTGTGCTTGACAAGTTCTTGATGTTTTCTGTGATCACATCATATGAGTTTGAGGGGGTGTTGGAGTAGTGCTAGGGGTATTTTAGCCACTTGTTTTATTTTTTGCTGGCCTAGAATATGTAATGCTTCTATTGTGTTTTCTATTTAATTAAGCTGTAACACAGACTAAGAGTGTCAATATATTCATTCTCTCTTGTTTCTTTTTCTTATCTCTTTGATCAAAGTTTACACTTTATTTATGTTTTAGATATAGTCTTCTGAAATTATTTAAAATCACAGCTATGCATGCAAGAAATACACCAGTCTCCTAATCTAGTGGTCAAGAGAGTTGTATTATGTTTTTCCTTTTTTGTGTTGCTGCTGTTGAAACTTATGCAATGAATTTCTTGTTACTTATTTTGAGTAGGATCCGGAATTGTAGATGTTGCATAGACCTGTGGTGAATATTAGTCGACTGCTCTATATATATATATATATATATATATATCAATCAATCATGAAAATATTCTATGTTGATACTTCGTTGTTGGATGTTTTAATTAGACATTATAAAGGAAAGGGTACAGCAAGAATGGCTGCGAGAGACTGGTCAGCGATGTAGTTTTTTTCCGCTTCATTACCAACTGGTTATTCAAGTTCACATAAGATGATACTGAAAACTGAATATGATTCTCCTCTATAAAGCTTATTTAAATTCTGTATTTACTGTGCTGAAGATAGTAATTTTTTCTCACTTTCACCCTTATGTAGGCGATCTCTATCGCAGCAGAATCTAAGCGAGAGGAAGAAAAGGCAAAGGGTGTTAATCCGGATAATGGGAATGAGAACCCTGACATTGTGCCATTTGAGGACAATGAAGAGGAGGAAGAGGAAGAGAGTGAGGAAGAGGATGAAAGCTACGGCCTGGGCTTTGGGGCAGGAGCTAAAGGTAGAGGGAGAGGGAGAGGAATGATGTGGCCTCCTCAGATGGCTTTAGCACGTGGGGCCAGACCTCTCCCTGGTTTCCGAGGTTTTCCTCCTGGTATGATGGGTCCTGATGGATTTTCTTATGGAGCCGTCACATCTGATAGTTTTCCCATGCCTGATATTTTCGGTATGGCTCCTCGTGCTTTTGCACCTTATGGCCCAAGATTCTCTGGTGATTTGATGTTTCATGGCCGACCTTCTCAGCCTGGAAACTTTCCAGCTGGTGGATTTGGGATGATGATGGGTCCTGGGCGTGCTCTTTTCATGGGTGGGATGGGCTTGGGGGCTCCAGTCACTGGAAGAGGTGGTCGACCAGTTGGTATGTCCCCAATGTTTCCGCCAGCAGCATCTCAACCTTTTCATAACTCAAACCGGCCAGTTAGGAGGGATCAGAGGGCACCGGCTAATGATAGGAATGACAGATACAGTGCAAATTCAGATCAAGGCAAGGGTCAAGAGATGGCAGGTAGTGGAGCAGATGATGAGGCACATTATCACCAGAGAGTAAAAAACCAGCAAGATGATCTTGGCACTGGAAACATTTTCAAAAACGATGAAAGTGAGAGTGAGGATGAGGCACCCAGAAGGTCAAGACATGGGGAAGGAAAGAAAAAGAGGCAAAGCTTGGAGGGAGATGCTGCTACTGGTTCTGATCAACTGGTCTAGTGGTAAACACTATCCAGTGAAGTCATCTCTTGTCACGCATATTTGTAACATAGGCTCGTTTTTGTCAAAAATCTTTACATTATTGATATTCAAATCTGAGGTGTATTGCTGAGTAGTTGAGAAAGTTGCGGAGCTAGAAAATTCCAGAATGCTGGAAATTTCTTAGGCTTTTTCTTTTTTGTTTTCTAGGTTTTGATTTGCAGACATCTTGAAATGTGTATGATTGGAACAACCATATCAGTGAAGGGGGAGATGTAATGTGGTCTGTGCCCCCATTCATTTATATACCTAAACAACTCACTCGCTACCATTGGATGTGATCCTGAAGGATAACAACATTGACTAGTCGATTCATGGAAAAGGAAGCATACTTTGATCTGTATATGTTAGGTTTTTATTTCTTTTTTACCTGTGGTTTACTCTTAAAGAAGAAACCTGTGCATGAAGAACTTTAGGCCCGCAGTAGTTTGTCTAGAAATATTTTTTCAACAGTCAGTGAATGAAGAAAATTAGGCCTGAAATTATCTGCCAAATTTATTTATTTATTTTTTTGGTTTGAACTGCAATACAACCATATTTGTCAAGTAAAGTTTGTAGTTATTCAATGTGAATGGTTTTCAGAATGATGTTGGTGGTTATTGCTTGAGTTTATTTAAGACCGTCGTCGGATGAGTTTATTGAAGCATGTTTTGTTTTATATCATAGATAGGTACTATAGTAAGATGCATGCATTTTTCTTTTGTACGATAATAATTCCTAATGTTTTATTCTAGAAAATTAGTTTACCTTGCGTTAAAAGGGTACTTCAAAAAAAAAAAACGAATTACATTTTGATAGATCAATGATTAAAATTTTTTTGCAAATTATCTGATGATACACAATTGGTGCCCTCCTGGGATATTCGAAGCACAAGTACCGAAAAAAAAAAAATTACTTCGTAGGGCTCAAGTTTGTTCCATGATTGTAGATTAATTTAGAAATAGCAAGGTCACCCTTCACAGGAACAATTCAATCTATAAACTGCGAACAATCATTATAGATCCAAGTGAAGGGGGACCCCATCTGACTACCAAAGTTAAGTTACAAAACCACAATATTTTGCGCATTTAGAGATGCCCTTCCACTGACCTTATAGATGTGGAAGATTAACATATTTTAGGCCCCTCATCTCTCTCTCTCTCTCTTTCTCTCTCCCTCTCTCACTAACACACACACACAAAACTCTAAGCATAAATTTTTTCTTGGTTCAAATTTGTCATAGATTTGGGTTTGGTGACTGAAAATCCACATTGAATTTTTCAATAGAAAAGTGACAGAGAACTTTTTATGCATTGTTTATTTTAAGATACTATACAATAAATCAAAGGCGTAATTCAATAAATCGAAGGCGTATTTTAACTTTTTAGGCATTGTTTATTTTAAGATACTATACAATAAATCGAAGGCGTAATTCAAATCAAATCAAATCAAAATAGGGGGAAGGATTTTTTTTAGGAAAAGGATTAAGAAAAACAGGATTCACCAGGATTCAAGTTGCACGTATACTAAAAAAAGAAGTTCAATAATCTCTATTTTTTGAAAACTCAAGAGGCAAAACATAATTTACGTAAACTTCAAGGATAGTTTGTGTATTTTGTACTTGTAAAATATTGGGGCTTTAGTTTGATAACAAAACAATCTATTGGGTCCCTAAGCTTTCACGCAAATTTTCATTAAACTCTTAAGGTTTGATTTTGTCTCAAGTTAATCCTTCAACTTTTCAAACTATTCCAATACGGATTTTCCGTCAAATTCCATCAAGATTGGTAACGGAAAAACTGCTAGTGCAGTTGCGTGATAGAAATTGGGCCGTCTGAAGGAAATTAAATGTATAAGAGTAATGCTATTGAGACTTAATTTGTTGATCTAATATCATCTTAAATGGAGACCCAAATTCTTACCCAAATTTAAGTGAAAAATAAGGTAAAAAAGAGTTTGAATCTCCCTTAATTTTTGGTTTAAAAAAAAATTTCTTTTCATTTAGTATAAGTATGACTCTAATATTGAAGAAGGTTTTTAAAAGTTCTTTACCCATTTTTAAAAAGGGTTACAAAAAATAGTAAGGGTTGGAGATGCTCTAATGCACTATGGGCTCGTTTGGTTGCCGTATTAAAAGTAGATGAATTGGATAAAATAATATAGTATAATACAATACAGATGGATTAAAAAAAATTAAATATGATATTAAAATAATACATAATTTTATCTTGTATTTCACAACACACAATATAAGCGTTGGCTAGTCGTTATTTAATCTATTTTGTTGTTTAGTTAGAGAATTATTTCATCGTATTAATGTTGAATTAACAAAAATACCCTTATTATTACATTGATGATAGCTTGATTTTATGACTTAGGGGTTATAATAGTAAATGTGTTGAATAATACGTTTGATTTGGATTATAACATCACCTCTCTTGGTAGTATTAAAATACCTTCATAATATAAGTCTATCATACAAAAAATATATGGTAGATATACGATAAATATACGTGTTTGAAATTAATACGGTATCAAATTTACTTACCAAATAAAGTATTAGGCCTGATTAAATAAAAAAATTATACAATCCAATATTTAATCCTCTTATAATATGTCTACCAAATGAGCCCTATAATTATTAGATTAACTGTAAGGCTCATCAAACATTACAACTTAGTTTTAATCCAATGATTACAATGAAATCATATCATTAAATTAGTAAATTAAGTCAAATTTTCGATTTAAAAACCATTGTTCAATAAAAAAAGAACACTAAAGTTCCTCATTAAAGCTCACATACTTTCCATGTGATGCAGCCCTAAAAACACAGTTCATACTATCTGCTTAAGGCACATAATAAACCACAACATATAAGAAAATGAAAGTCAAAGAGAACAGGAAAAAAGAAAAAGAAAGGGAAGACAAAAGAAAAAAATTGTATCTTTTGAGATTGCTGAAGGATGGAAGTGAACAAAACATTGACCCATCAAAATGGAGGGGTGGGTTCATAGGGTGGATTTGTTTTTTTGTTTTGTTTTGTTTCGTGTGGCATAATCCACCAACTATGCATGCATTCATGCTAAGTTATTCCACGGTTGCTAAGGAGATCAGGTATACTGGAAGTTCAATAGTGAAGAGTCAAAGCACGGATGTTTTGGCTGACGTTCATTGTGTATTTTGTTAGATTTAAATAATTCGTATATAAAATTTAGAATACTTAAATCATAAGATCAGATCATATTTATATGAAGCATAATATTTGATTTCTGAGTTTCTTTCGTGGAAGTAGAACGACAATGTTTTCATTTCATTCTTCAAAACAATCGAGACTCTTAATGAAACAAGCTAAATTAGGCTATAAAGTCGAGAGGAGACTTATTCTCCGTTTGGTAAGAAAAATGAAAAGTATGAGAGATACATTTTCTATCTTTTAAGGATGGAAAATAAGAATGATACATTTTCTTCTTTTGTGTTTGGTTGAATGTATGGAAAATAAAAATGACCAATTTTTTTTTAAATTTTTTTCGTCTAATATTAGGGGTGACAATCGAATTGTATCATGTCAGATTCTTATTGAGTCATAAAATTATAAGATTTTTATATTTCTTGTTCGCGTGTCAGGTCATTTTCAAGTTCTTGTTGAGTTATAATCAAGTTCGTATTATAAAATTCGAATCGACTTCGAGTCGTGTCATCGTATTGAGTCAAAATTTTTTACCCCTAGTTAAGATAAAAAAATTATTTTTTTTAATATAAATTTTTTAATTTTTTAATTAATTAATTAATTTTTAAATTTTTAAATACACATATACATATATTTTATCATTTTATTTTTATATAAAATTAATATATACATAATATATAGACAAATAAGATATATCTCAACACAAATAATTAATTTTCTATCCACTTTCTTTTCGATTTTGGAGAGATAGATTTTGGTGAGTTGGAAGGAAAGTTAATTCATCCACTTTTTCATCTTTCCTATTTTCTTTCCCTACCAAACATAAAGTTTTATTTATTCCTCCAACTTTTCATCCTTCCAACTTTCCATCCTTCCATTTTTTCATCATACCAAACGGAACATTAACTTGTCTATTTATAATGAATCTAATGAGTCCTCCCATTACGAACTATAATTAAATTAAGGCTTACACTTTATCGCCTCAACCACATTAATTAAAATGATTTACATAAACCCATCAAAATAAATCGCTTAACAATATTGGTCTCATCTCATTGAACCATAAATTTAGTCTATTTTTCACAAACCCAAAATTAACTATCAATTAAAGAAAGTCCAATGTGAAAATATTCTAACATTCTCTCACTTGGGCAACATTAATTGTAGCTATGTAAAAAGTAAAATAAAATTATTTGTTGAAAAAATGACTCTCGGGCTAATCAAACAAAAAATTCAATGTAGCCGCAAAATAAAACAAATATGGTCCTGAGACAACACCTCAAATACAACCTGGTCCAATAAAACTACTATTTTCAAACTATGGTGGTTTTTACATCTTTTATTGACATAGGACCGATCCATGATTACAAAAAATAATAATTCTATTGACATGGATCAAGATATGGTAGTGTAGTAATAAAATAGCACATCAATGTGTGATCTAAAAAATATGTTATTTTCATTGTCACTCATCCAGATGATTTCTGTTTAACAACATGCCTCAAAAATAAGTTAGATAAATCCATTAATTTCAATAATAAGCTAGTATATTAATTTCAATATTTTTATTAATAGTGTAATCAAATACATACTCCATTGATAAAATAGTCATATTTAAGACAAACACCAAGTTATAAAATTTTGTATAAATGACATATCATAAATGTACACATAGATAATAACAAGAAAATCGTGTTAATTATAAGAATGATCATCCAAAGATTTATTATTCATCAAATAAATGTGTTTCAACTATAATGAATAGAAAATATCACAAATGGAATTAAATCAATACAAAAAATCTTAGCACATAAATAAACTCTCACTAACCAAGTACATCAAAAGACCTAAAAATGTCATTGTTGTCAACATGTTTCTTAAAAGTTATAAGTTTCAGTCCCTTGGTTAAAGGATTAGCAAGCATTGATTTTGTATTGATATGTTTAATTACAATACCACATTTCTTTATAAGGTCCTTGACTGAAAGATATTTAATTTTCATATGCTTAGACCCACTAGAATTTTTGTTGTTCTTTGAGAAGAATACATTCACATTAATTATCATAATAAATTTTTAGTGGCCTAGAGATGTAATTAACAATCATAAGCCCTAAAATAAAATTCCTTAGCCATGTAATTTGTGTTGCAACTCTATAACAAGTTACAAATTTAGCTTACATAGTAGAAGAAGCTGTGAGAGTTTGTATAACATTTTTTCATGCTATTGCTCCTCTAGCTAACATGAAAATATGTCTTGAAGTGGATTTTAAATCATTCGAACTACCAGCAAAATCTGAATCTGAGTAATCAATCACCTCAAGACTATCAACCCTCCGATAAACAAGAATGTAATTCTTTGTCTTTTGCAAGTATCTCAAAACTTTTTTAACTTTCACCTAGTGATCTAATCCTGGTTGAGAAAAATACCTACCAAGAACACTAATTGCAAAGACAATGTTAAGCCTGGTACAAACTTATGCATACATTAAGCTGCCAACTGCATTTGCATAAGATATGTTTTTCATAGACTTCTCAAGATCATTCTTAGGATATTGACATCCCCAAGCTTACAGCTACACATGTTAAATCTTTCAAGCATACGATCTATATATGCCTTTTGAGAAAGCCCCAACAATCCATAATTTCTATCCGATGAATCTAAATGCCTAACACAAAGGATGCTTCCAATACATATATACATGTCATAGTCTCAATGAACAAGAATGGAAGAAAACTCTCTACCTTGTTTCCTTAGTTTTGAGCGAAGAAGACGAAAATTTGATCTTTCCAAAACTTGAATCACCCTTTAATCCTTTGTTTTTCCCTTTTTTTCTTCCTCTCTAAGCTTTTCTAGGGTTAGAAGTGTTGAAATGGGGCTAGGGAGGTGTCCTTAGGTATTTATAGTGGAAGAAATGATGTCTTGTGCACGATTTTTAGAGTCAGAATTCGTAACTGACGTTAGAACATCATTGGCATTCGAACGTCCTTAACTCCCAGTACTTTGGTTTTTCCATCAGACAAAAAGTACTGGAAACGCACTGTCGTTCGAACATCATTCACGTTCGAACGTCATTCCTATTTTTGCTGAAACTTTTAGTGCAGTTTTGGCCTATTTAGAGGTTGATTTGAAAATTTTACATGAAATACACTTTTGTATCTCTAGAAGTCTACTATCTACTGTCAAAATTTCATATCAAATGAACATTTGGATAAAGAGTTATGATCCAATTACTAGGAAGTGTCTAAAATCCTTTTTACCCAAATTCTCTCTGAAGTGTGCTTTCATTCCAGAGTACTTCCAAAATTCTACAACATACCCTATTGTCTCAACTAACCTTTTTTATTTCTACTCTTATAATATACATAGTTTATGCATACATCATTACATATATTAGCATTTCAAAAACATAATTACGTGGTTATATCAAGATACGAATGTGGGAGTTTACAATTGAATGAGAGCCTTTTAAGTTGCTTACAGGAAGAAATAATAAAAGATAGGATATATCAACATTAGAGCATTGATGTAGAAGTTCAAAAGTTCTCTTAACTATTGTGATTGCATAGAGAATATGAAAAGTTTAATTTAATGATGTCATTATATATATTTTAAAGGTTAATATTAAAAATCACATGTTCTTATTACCTTTCAATATATGATAAAAATGTCCTAATACTATTGTTTGGGGGTAAAAAAGGAAAATAAATATTTTTCAAGTATGTTGACATTTTAAAGTAGTATAGATCGTGAATTTTTAAGTAAATTATTATGTTGTATACTTTTTTTATTTTTTTATTATATGATCGATCCGACTTGTTGACCCAATGGTTAAATCAATGAACCATTAACTCAGTTCCTCTACTAATTTGATATCCGATCCAATTTCGACTAGTTGACCCAATGGTTAAACCAATGAACCATTGACTCTGTTCCTCTACTGATTCAATATTCGATCTGATTCTAATAACATTGGTTGACACCTGTGACATTTATACAAGGACAAAAACCTTATTCTATCTGACCAAAATTTTTAAAAAAAAGAAACCTTATTTTATTATTTTTCATGATCACTCATGATTTATGAAAAATACAGGTAACTTATATGTATACACACATACATACTAGTTGATATACACGTAATTTGCACGTGATTTTTTTTAAATTATAGTTTTTGCTTAGAACTTGTTCAAGAATTTTTTTTGTTATTAATTTAATCTTAATTATCCACAAACAAATTGATGAACCAACAATACATTTGCTCCTTATAACCAGATTAACATTTTTAACTTCAACTATGCAACAATCAAGAAGTTATTATGTATCACTACATGAGAACTAAACTCACAAATTGAATTCTACATGGCACAATAAAAATCAAAATGATGGTATTTAAAAAACACTAAAAAAGTGAAAATTGTGAAATATATGTCAATTAAATTTGTCAATATCTTAATTGTGTTGATGAAAGAAAGAGAACAAGAATTGTATAAGTAATTGTTGGACATTAATTTTATTTAATTTCCAAAATTAATCATGGAAGTAAATTTAAAGGAGTTTGGCTATAAATTAAGGACCTAAAAGAAGATAAAAATAAATCTTTAACGGGACTTATGTTAAAATTAAGCCTTTCAAGAATTTTAAAATTAACCTTGCAAACCCCCCTTCAAATTACTATCTTACCAATAATATTAAATTGTCGATAAATGACCTAGAAAAACTTAACATTTTATGGCCAACAAAGTCCAAACCCTTAACACATTTTCTAAAGAAATCTCAAAACCCTAATCCTATCGTAACCCATTTTTTCAATAGGTAATTAACATTCTTTCAATTTTTGCTAGTACTCTAACGTACTGTCGGTTGCTTATTGTGTTGTTTTTTTTTTCCCCAGTTATGCAAAGCCATCTAGAGACACAATTGCTAGGTGGCCTAAAGCAAAATGACAAGCCTTGGATTTGATGAAGAAAGTCCTTGGAACAAACCATTTGCCAGCGCAAAGAACGTCAAGCTAAAGAACTTGATCATATAACCCCTTAATTATGTACTCATATTCAGTAAAACCTTCAAGACTCTCTCTCTCCCTCTCTATAATGCATAACTAATTGTCCAATGCAAACATGCACTCGAGCTCACAACCTGAAGTGCAACCTCAAATGGGTCACTTCAAAATATTATTTTTCATGCAATTACTATAGGTTTTAGCCAAATATTAATAAATCCCCGCAGCCCATGCTACCTTAGGTAATTACACACTTGTAATATAAACCCATCAATAGGCGAAATCGTGTACATTACCGTATGAATGGAGCAACAACAATTTTAATTTAGTGCGAATGAATTGCAATGAATATAGTATCTTCAATCACAATTGAATGGGTCTATATTTTGTACTTTGAAGAAAAGTATTAAGAAATTACCACCAATACAATCAACTAACTTCTGAATCTTTGAAGTTGAAAATTCCTCCTCTGAATATATATATAGGATTAGGAAAGCAAGAAAGAAAAGTGAGTAGACCATGGAAAAGAGAGAATCACAATCCGTTCAAACAAATAGCTAACACACAGACAAGAGAGAGAGAGAGATCTTCATCAGGAACTTGGACGTGAAGAAAGAGGAGCTTGAAGTGAGGTGTCAAAGGAAATCTTTTTCATAGTCTACTCAAAAGCCGTCTGCTACCCTTGATCCTTGAATGCTGGCTATATAGAGTGGGGTCCCTAAAACCCTTCTAAATGAGGGATATCATCCATTATCTGGTAATATCACTTCATATGCTAAAATCAAGTCAATAGGTATAGCTTGTTGGCTGTTGAAAGGTTACAATTCATTCCAAAGTTCAAAAAGCTACTAAACCTTAAATTAGATCAGTTTCAATAGTCATCAAATCAAGGATTGAAGTAATATAAATTCAATACTACAAATTAGGAGATGGTAACAAGGATAATATATTATCGTAGGGTGATGGTTCCAAGGTGTCTTCTTGACTCCACCAGCATTGTAAATGATAGATTTCTAAGAAATATATTTCAATAGAACTAGGTTTTTTTGTTTAAAAAATAGTCAAGAATATGAAAAATCAAAGCTATAACTCATACATTAAGTATGGATACATTGAATACATGTGAACATTTATTTCTAGAATCCATATGGTCACTTATGCATATCTTCTTAACCATTATTTCCAGAAGTTTTTTTTTTTTGAATCGAAACAATAAAATTTTATTAAGAAACTAAATATGACAAAAGAGATGGTATCAAAAATCTGGTGTCATCTCTTCCCAAACATCAATATTTTCAACTACTTTGACCTTTCGGGCCAGTTGATGAGCCACACGATTTCCTGAACGTATAACAGTAGACAAAAAATAAAAAATAAACAAACGAAGAAACCGTTGTACATCTGCAATAATAGCGCCAATAGGAGAAAAATCTTCAAAATTATCACCAATCCTCTTCATTATTGTAAGAGCATCCCCTTCCAAAACAATTTCATCACACCCTATTTGCCTAGCAAAAAACACAGCTTCCCTTGCAGCCATAGTCTCTGCAGTTTGCGCTTCTACTTTGCCAATTGACTTCTTAGACATCCCAGTAATGAACGACCCAGCTTCATCTCGAATCACCACCCCTACCCCAATAGCACCCTCTTCGTCAAACACTGCTCCATCAAAGTTAACCTTAAAAAAGATCCAGATCTAGGAGGAACCCAACGTTCTGGTGCACTTTCTTGGACAACATTCTGACAAGAATCCAAGGCCTGCTCATACTGCGAAATAAACTCCATTGCCATATGACAATACACCACAGGGTCATTTCGTCTCTGCTGAAATAAAACCTCATTCCTGTTACGCCAAATATACCAACACAACACCAAAAATATTGCACCAAGTTTCGGCTTAAGCTGCAAAATAATTTTTCAAAACTAATCAACAAAAATCCCATCCACTCGATTTATTAAATGACAAAAAGGACTCTCATTCCATACTTGTCTTGCCCAAGGACATTCGTTAATGATATGTAACATAGTTTCAACACCCTCCCCACATACACAACATACCCCATTTGGTCTAATTTTCCTACGCCACAAATTTTCATTAGTAGGAAGAACATTCAAGATCATCCTCCATGCAAAAATCTTTACTTTACTGGGAACATTTTGATTCCATAGAGCACCCTAATTATCCCCAGAATTTGATGATGAACCAACACTTGTGCAACCCGAATGGATTAAATTTTGCTCATATGCTAAATGGTACGAACTCCGAACTGAAAATTTTCCATTGGCATTATAATGCCAAATTAACTTATCTTCCATAGGCAACACACCCAAGGGGATCCTTTTAATTACCTCTGTTTCATGCTCTAAAAAGACAACATCAATCACAGGAAATTTTCAGTAATGTGTAACTGGATCAATAAGCTCACTAACCATAACATCATCCTCCAAAAAATTCTTTGGACTAACCACTCGGAAGGTAAATGGAGTAAGAATCCATCTATCTTTCCATATATGAATTTTAGACTCATCACCAATCCTCTAACACGATCCGGTTTCAATGATCGTCCTTGATTCTAAAATACTCCTCCATATATATGAAGGTCTGTATCCAAATGGGGTTACTAAGTAAATGATAAAATTGACTCAAAAAGATTAAGCAAGGGTCAAAAAAGGAAACTGTTAGTAAAAAGGATTAAATAGACTACATAGAATTATTTGGGGGTAAAATAGGAAAATAAAAAATTTTCAAGTTGGTGTATAGATATAGATGTTAGGATTATATTAAGAACTGAATTATTTTTCCCCAAACAGTACCCCTCGTCCCGCGATTCCAGGCGTTTTGGTTCTCTTCAACGAGCCCCAACCTTCGAATCATTCACTTACCGAAAAGAAACCTTCAAATCAATCGATTCCAATTTCCTCCAAACACAGGGTTCGAATTCTGTGATTTGGAGTCACAGATCTTCAGAGTTTGTGTGGAGGTCAGTGGAGACGAGTTGTTGGCCCAGGCTTTGCGAGTTGGCAGATCGAAGTTGAGCGATTCGACGTAGGGCGATTTCGGTGCTCAATTCAAGATGTTTTGGCGTATGGCTGGATTGTCCACTGCCTCTCCGGTGGGTCTCTTGCATTTTCTCAATTCGAACGATTTGAATCTCTGTTTGGATGCGATGTTTTGATTTTCTGTGAGTTTGGAAAACGATGCCAAGTGATTTGGATGTTTGATTGATAATATGTTTGGCTGCTGAGAAAAAGGTGGGAAATTAAAGAAAGAGGATTGACTCGTTTGTTTAGTGCCATGAACAGAGCCTAGGGCGCGGGACTTTTTGAGTCCTAGATTATGGAAATATATAATTTTTTGTTGGGTTCACGTTAACTTGCTAACAAAATCTTTAAAGAGGAAACTGGATTCATATGCCAATCAATTTGCACCGATGACTATGCTGAAAAGGAGAGGCTATTGTATGGTGTATGAGGGCAGCAACTTCTGCAAATAATTTTAAAGGATATGTCTATATCCAGTTCATCTCCCCAACACCTTGATTGATGGAGATCAAATTAGGTAATTACCCTTAGAGAGGCCGACAAGATGTAAACTTAAATTTTAGGTGTTTCAAGATTCGCAGGATTGAGTCATGTATGTGTCAATTGTTGAACTTTCCATTGAGGATAGTCCTGTGAAATTACACCTGTTCTATTTGATAGTCTTTTGTTTGTCTGGATTTTCACCAAGTATATGATCACTCTTTATCAACCATTTAATAAAAGATTATATCATTTAGGTTAGCAAACCCTTTTAGTATAGTTTTAGTTAAACCCAGCTTGTTCTCATTTATTACTGTGAACGCATGTAGACACCAGGATTACATCTGTCAATTTAATGTATGTGTAGTACAAGTGTCATTAAACAATGCAATGTGTGCTTAGGTTGAATCAAGGAATAAAAGTGGAAATTATTGGGACTTTTGGTTATTTCCTATCACTTGAATGTCACTTACTAGTTCTTTAGAAAATGTGGCTTTCTGCTTGCATTATGTCATGAGGTACCACGTGGTTTTGGGTTTGAGTTTGAATTGGTTTAGGTGGCAATGTGATAGTGAACTTTTGATGGCTATACATACATGTTTAAAAATGACAAATGTTATTTTTAAACATGTACGTATAGCCATCAAAAGTCCCTTTTTTTACCCCAATTCTCGTTGTTGAACCATTAGAATTTCTACACTGGAAAAAAAATTGTAGGCAGGAGTAACTCTAAGCCTTACGTCCCCATAAAGGTGATTGTATTTAATTGCTTGTGCTCTCCTGCATTTGCAAGTTTCACTCAATTAGTTTGGATAAGGTCAATGATTTGATATATCTTCACAACAAGTAAATTGGTAAGAAACATGTATGTAACACCTATATGTGATTAATTTAGCAACCAAAATGACCAGGGAAACTTAGTGGCTCCGAAACCTTTGACTAAGCCTTGTGTGTTTGATCATTTTTATAATACCAGACTGCTGTTGAAGAAAAGTGACATTTCAAGCCAACAGAATACCACGAACCATAGATCTTGGATGTTTGGTTTTTACATGCGTTTTTTTGCAAGAATTTCAACTTTCTCTTTGAGGCATGCTACAAGATGTTGGTTCTCATTTGTGGAATGTTATTCAAATGTTTAAAGTAATACACATGATTCATTTTGTTGGAGAAATGACATTAGAATGCAGAGTTACAACTAGGGATTACCTCGGCATAACATATATTACAGTCAAGCTTTGTCTTATAGCGAGACCTCATATAATTGGAGCTGAAAATATGACAAGAATATATGATGGCACATATTCGTTGATTTTTCATAAATTTTGACTTCCCTTAGTTTGCAAAAATTGACTAATTTTTATTTTTTTAAAGATGAAAGAACAAAAGTGAAAATTGATGTTTGACAACACATAAAGATAAAGGTATATATTAAAACTCCAATAGTTTGTAAGAATTGCAGCTCCTCGTTGTTTGATGTGGTTAAATATTAGTACTGGAAAGGCATTAAATTGAGGTGGAATGAGGTGGGGTCTATTTTTGTAGATAGTGAATGGTGTGGAGATACTGTAAAAGGCTGAAGAGTCATTTTCAGTTTGTTTTCCCACTATAGGGAATAAGAAATTTGGTGGCAGATTACCTTACATAGGATCTGAGTGGAGTGGTCTGAGATGGCAGTTGTTCCGGGTGTTTCATGATTATATGGTGATTGCTGTTATAATATATGTGAAGCTTGGTACAAATTAATTGGTCAGAGTAATTATAGAGATCCCTTGGGTGATTTTATGAATTTTGATGACTCTGGTTATTGTCCTAAAGCCAAGGTTCTGTGGAGATGCGTGGTGTTAGCTTTATTTTGGGTGGTTTGATCGTAAACAAATGAACGGATTTTTGGGGACTAGGAGGCTCCTTGGAAGACCTTTGGGATAAAATCTCTTTCATGGCATCTTTCTGTGTTTTGACATCCAAAGAACTCCAAGTGATTCCATTACTTCTAATTAAGGACCATTGAGTGGGTGAATAGTGATGTCACACAATTACTTCGTTGTTTCTTTATATTTTCTTTAAAGCTTGTTTAAGCTTTTGTTTTTTTCCCCCCTTTTAATTTTCTTTCTTGATTTTCCTATAGAGGACTCCTTGTCCTTCCATGTACCTTATCTTTTTATTCTTAATTAATAATATTCTCTTAGTTCTTACAAAAAGTAAAAAAGAGTGACATTGGAGATGTCATTGGATGAGGTGCTTTGTGATGTGGAAAGTTTGAGGTGTATTAATTGTCACGAGGTGATGATGGGTAACTGTTAGGTCTCTCTCTATTTTACTTGTAATCGTCAGACCAATGCTAGCCATGATTTTGTGGTTGGCAACTCGTGGTAGCTAGCATTACGGGCTATTTTATTAAAAGAGGAAAATTCTCCCTTTTTTTTTTGTGGTACTTGCTTATAGAGGCATTGAAGTCGATGAACAATATTATGTATTGGCAAGGAATTGTTGTCTTCATTGATAGCCATGTTTGGTTTGGTGGGTGCTGCACAGACTAGTAAAGAGATTTCTACAATTCGAGATGGGTAAAGTTGTACGGACCAAAAAGGTACGAGAAGCAGATCCTCTGAGTGTTGTTGTGCAAGTGGTGGGAGATTGCAATTATTGAATTTCTGAAGATTTGAGGAGCTGATAGGCAAGTTGAAGGGGGGTCTTTTTTTTTGGTTTGGTCGTGGGATGGGTGTGCTCTTTTTATGTCCATGTTGTCTAAAGCTAAAACTAGTCTTCGCCAGGCAGGGGGCGATAAACCCTTGTACAAAGCCTTTTTGTGTCCTCATTTGGTCAAATGGGGGAATGGGATGTCAAAGGCTTGGCTTGGCTTGGCAGTTTGTTTATAATAATTTTCAGGTCATACCACCACAGAAGTGGAAGCTGCACATAATTGTTCACTTATGAAAACCTTGAACATAATGGCAAAAGTGTTCAATGAGGATTAGGCCTTTCTTACCAAGCATGATTTAAACCTTTCTAATTCTCTAATTTTATGATATTATGCCGACTTCTGAATATAATAAACAATATTCGATTAGAGATATATGGAGAAAGTAAAATAGAAAGATGGATGTTTGGTGCACGGAAGCTTGAAAGTTTGTGGAAAGCACTTTGGGAATGAAGGAGGATAAGTTTGAGACAAAGAGGAAAAGTCCTTGTTGATTCATTTGTTACGGATAAGGGAGCGTGGGATAGTGTTGGCCATCTTGTTGATTGGTATATTATGCTCTCACTATTGTTGACAATCTCTTGGGTGATGTCTGATTCTGTTTGAGCAGTACTTAAGAGTGAATCTCAAGCTTATAGTAGAGGAGTGATAGAAAGATTTAGAAGGGTGTCCCTGTTTGCTTGTGTGGTGTCATTGGAGAGAGAAATAGAGTGCTCCTGACAGTGAAGAAAGTAAAATCTTTAAGAAAGGGACTTGATGATGCATCTGTTCTTTTCTTGGTGCACATATTTTATTTCCTCTTTTTAAGGCTTGGACAGATTATCTTGGGAATGGAATCATACATGGAGGTGATTAATCCATCTTTTGTTCATACCATGTGTCCTCGGGTTGCGCCCTTTTCTTGGCGTGGTATATTGAATCGTTTTGCTTGTTAAAGAATAACCTCTTGGAAGAAATGCTAATATTTCCATCTGTTTTATGATGGCTGTGCAGAGACATATAGAAAAAAAAAAGTCAATGTGATACATCGACCAATAAATAAACTTGGTTAAATACTAAAAAAGTTAAAGAAAGGATTTACATGTGTGAAGTTTGATTTAATACAATAGCCATTTGTCCACATAGAATTCAAAGGAGAAAGCTGGTCAAATGAGGCCTATGCCTCAGGAGCCAGGGCCTAAACTGGTTCAGTTTTAGTTATGCCTGGCTTTCAAGGAGTGTGCCTTATGAGCTTTTTCTTAATTGTTTAGTGCTTGACGAATTGTACTATTGTAGTAGCTTAAGTATAGCCACTCCACACGTAATACATCAATGTGATTTTCTAGTTTGTTAGTTTATTACTGTATTTGCTTACAATTTTGATGCCATTTTGCCTGAATTTGGGTGCCAGTAGTTTTCTTTTTGAATCACTAAAAAAAGTGAATTATGAATATGCCTATCATTTTCCCCTTTACTTTACGTTCATTGCAGGTGGAGACAATTTTGGACAAGGAGAGTTTTACATTGGATGAGCTTCTGGATGAGGA
The DNA here is from genome assembly GCA_963454935.2 of Ilex paraguariensis. NCBI lineage: Eukaryota > Viridiplantae > Streptophyta > Magnoliopsida > Aquifoliales > Aquifoliaceae > Ilex > Ilex paraguariensis. The sequence continues at coordinate 130,537 of CAUOFW020000037.1, read as the reverse complement.
TGAAATAATTCAAGAATGCAAATCTCTAAATGGCCGTCTTATCAATTTGTAAGGCTTAAATTCTCTCTAGTGCTACATTTTCTTCATTGCCTACATGCTTCGAGTATGCGGTTTCAAGAAAATATTATGTCATAAACAAGAATCCTTGTTATTATCTGATATAGGAAACTATGGTTTTGTGATTGTTTGTAGTAATAATACTTGATGATGTTTTCATGGTATCTTGATCATCTATTTTACCCCTCATTCATGTTATGTAGGGCAAATTCATATTCTGATAATTTAATGTTGTAAACTATGTTAAACATTCTGTCAGGGTTGTTGTTAAGTCTGGGAAGGCAGAGTATGACTCAGATTATCACTATACAAGTATATAATGGTTAAATTGTCAATATACTGTCTTTAATGCAATAGTTATTATAGCATGATAGTTTGGCTGCTATCAGCTTATGATAGCATACTTCATGCCTTCAGTTTGCTATCTTTGTGTTTGTTTCTCTGTTTACGTATGCAGGTGTGTGAGTCTGAAGAGGTTTGGGGGAGGGGGATAAGTTCGTTCAGTATGCTTTTACTAATGGCTATTACTTATTACTTATGGAAATGCCAACGTTTGTGTTGACAGAAAGACTATTTAATACCGTAAACCACAGACACTTGAGTCACACTCAAACAACTGACTTTTCTCTGGTTTATATTGAGCCTGCTGATTCATCCATTTCTCTTGGAAAAAAATTCTTGATCCATATTTTTGAAAATAGAGAATCCCTGAGGCCTCCATTCCATTTTGAGCTATTTTATTAGAATTTCTTAAAGATGTATCCATGAATGTTAACTTTTGTTTTTGGCACGCAAACTGGGACTTAACTTTAAATGATGTATGTCATAAGGTGCAAGTATTGAAGTAGTGTCATTGTTTAAGTCAAAGAGCAAGAATCAATTACTGTACCCAAACCCAAAAGGGTGACATTACCGTGGGAAACAAGCCTTTTGGGATGGAAGGCAAGCAAATGAAAGGATGCAGTTTGGGCTCGTTACACATGGCAGTGGCTTTTAAACTTTAGAAAAGGTTTCTCCAATGTGGACCACGGAGTAAACACCAGCAACGTTTTTGGAGAAGGGGAACTGAAGCTTAGCAAGCATTTAAAGCTGATTACTGCATGAGCACTTGTTGCACAAAATTGTTGCTGTTGATTTTTTATTTTTCATTTGATCTTTTCACGTATTCGTGATATGTGGCCTCCACAACCTACCCTGTCAGGCCAATAAATGCCTGCTTGAGGTTAGGCCTGTGATAAGTAGTTGCTATCGAAATGCAAAATCCATTTATTGTTGGTGTATCGTGTATGAATCTTGGTTTTGCACATAGCTGCCATTATTTTGGATGCGTTGTGTGTTGCATGATGTTAGCTGAATTTTTGCTAGCAACAAATTGGTAGTTTCTTGTTCCTCAGTCATTTAAAACTGATTTGATGCATTTGCCATATACTTTTGTTTTATTTTGTTGCTGTGCAACTCTGAAGTTTATTCCGAGATGCTTTTTGCAAGTTTTCAAGATTTTTCCTTTTACCACAGCATATATTACTTCATAACCTTTGTTTTACATTTTCTTGCACTGGCTGTCTTGCAGTTTGCGAGAAAGAGCTCAAGTTGAACAGCTTATTCGGTACATAGTTGAAGAAGCACCTGAGGATGCTGAAAAAAGAAGAACTTTTAAGTAGGTTTCTATGTACAGACATGTAAATTTTTTCTCCTGAATGCTCTTTATACACCAGGATTCTTTTTATGATTTTTCCAAAAAAAAAAAAAAAAAGTTACATTTTTCGATGGATTTTGTGATTTTTTTGTATCTTAACATCCACTTAACTTGATGAAAGATTTGTTATCTGACTGCATACATAGGTTTCCTTTTATTGCTTGTGAGATTTTTACTTGTGAAGTTGATATCATACTCAAAGCACTGGTAGAGGATGAGGAGGTGAGAAGTTATTGGTGTTTGTTTCCACACTTTATCTTTACTTAGTTTTTCTCTTGGTTGGACTCAATATAGTTATGCAAATTGGTTGTTCATATCTGGTTGACAGTTGATGAACTTGCTGTTCTCCTTTCTGGAACCAGAAAAGCCTCATAGCACTCTACTGGCTGGTTACTTCAGCAAGGTATCTTACTATTAAGCTTTGGTGACACATGTATTCAACCTACATGTTCGCATAACATTCACTTTATCACCTAGAACTGACTGTCCTACTCCTTTTCTGAAGGTGTTGTTATTTTTGTTTTATGTTGGTCTTTGATACACTGATCTTTATATGCTAGGTTGTTATATGCCTATTGTTACGGAAGACCATGCCTTTTATGAATTATATTCAAGTAAGTATGATATTTGTTATCAGTTACTGGGAGAATCTTATCTGCTTATGTATTTACCATAGGAATTATATGCTCACTGCATCTAGGTATTTCTTTATACGCACTTGCACGCTTACAATTTGGTCATGTGCTTGTTCATTTTTTTCTTGGCTAGAAAAATGTAGATATTGTGGTTTTTGTTTAATACATCTTTAATGTCAACTAAGGGTAGGCAATGGTGCAGCAGTAAGGTTGGTCCTGTGTTACTTTGCATCAAGGGTTTAAATCACGGAAACAACCTCTCTGCTTTCGGGGGTAAGATTGCGTATTTTTGACCCTCCCTAGACCTCACAGTGGTGGTAGTATTGTGCATTGGGCCGCCTTTTGTACATATTAATCTCAACTGCAGATGAGTGTTGTAATTGTGGTGACTGGCCCATTGGTGTTTTTCGGGAAGTCCTTCTAATCACACTTCCGTCATGCATCTTTTGTCTAGCCACACAGGGAAGAAAACTGCTGCAACTTCTGTACTATTTAGTGTCTCATGCCTCCCCTCCCCAGTTTGAATATGGCTTATCCATCTACTACGTAGTTAATCTTTCATCCCTGGCTCCATTTATTTATGTGTATCCTTTTGCAGTTGTTGACAAACTACTAGCTAATATGCTGAAAAAATAAACATGGAAGTTGACAAGAAAGTTGGTATTCTAAAACACAACCGTGAAGAAACTTTATTATTTTTTAAGACTATATTGTTTGACCATTTGCGTAATCACTTTTGAAATGGTAAATACATATTTTTTTAGTCAGCATATGAAGACAAGACTTGAATATGTGGTTTATTTTTCTGTTAGATACTAACTATTGCAAGTTATTTAGTTCGGAAAATGAGACTATTCTTACTAGTTTAGGTCAAGGCTAGATTTGAATTCTTTGCACAACTGTTATTTATGCTATTTACTTTATCTTACAAATATATGATGTATATCGAGCACTGAATTTCTCTTCTTCATTACCTGTTAGACTATGTCAAATGGTATATAGTTTGCACAACATTGTGACTTTCCTTTTTCGTTTTGATGTGTAAATGTCATGGGCTATCTGTGCATCATGTGCTCGTTTAGGTTCATCAGGAAATTATCCGGAAGCTGGTTGACCTTATAGGAATTACATCCATCACCGAGGTTTGTTGTTCAGCAGCTATGTTTATAGTTCCAGGATTTGAACCCTTTGATGATTCGTTTCTTGTAAAACAGGTTTTAATTCGTCTGATTGGTGCTGATGAGCATCTCTATACCAACTACGTGGACTCCATGCAGTGGTTAGAAGATACTGATATGCTGGAGATGATTGTCGATAAGTTCAGCTCTTCGGTAAGTTGCATCCCGCGTCTGAATGTCTTGAATTTTATTAACCCTTGGTAAATTCTTTGGGACTTGGTCGTCTTTTGGTGCTCTTTTGCCCCTTTAGATGGAATTGAGACGCGATGCTTTATTGGCTTTATGTTACACACCGAATATGTCCAGTCTCTAATTTGTAAATTGATTGTGGGTCTGCAATGAGTTCATGGACTGGATATTTCAATGTGTGGATTGACTGGCAGTTAACTTGGGTTGCTGTTGTTGGTTTGATGAACTTCTAGAAGCCAAAATGCACTTGATTGTTGCTCATATCAGTATCACTAACACCTAACAGAATGCACAGGATTTATGTTAGTTAAAGGAGCTTTAAGTGAGTCAAACCTCAGACCTATGGATGTGTTGAAGGCTTCTGTTCGCCTCGCTTTTTTATATTTGTTGCTTAATTTATGTTCATTTCTGGCTTTTGTGGGTGGGACATTAACATGGGGGGGACTAGTTTGATGCTGTAGAAGGTCCGCTCATTCTCGCCATAAATAAAAAACTCTTTTATTGGCAAGTATGAAAACCAGCCAGATGTGTCAAACTACTTCATCAGACGCCAATGTGCATGACATAATTGCTTTGGTCATTATTGCATGCCCAGACAATTCTATTGATCCACCTTAACTGCTGGAATCATATTGGAATTTGGAAGTTGACCTGAACAATTGATACCCGTTGTAAAGTTTCATTTTTGTGAAACTTTAGTGCCTTCCTGAACATCTGTCTTGCAGAGAATGAATGGTCGGTATTTCCCTTAAAAAGCACAAAATTTTCATGTATAGTGGTTAAACTCTTGTTTTAAACTTCTGAATCGTTGATATGTGAATTGTGACGTATATTGTCATTTAACGGGATTATCACAGGATTGTCCTGAAGTACATGCTAATGCAGCAGAAATCCTATGCGCTATAACTCGATATGCTCCCCAAGGACTAATTGCTAAAATCTCTAGCCCGGGGTACTTGTTTCTTTGTCATTTTCATTGGAAGTAAGCAACTGATATTATCAATCTTTTTCACTTCATTAACTGAACACCTGGTTGTTTATCTGTGCTTTCCCAGTTTTATAGCAAGAATATTTCGGCATGCTTTGGAGGACTCGCGACCAAAATCCGTTTTGGTTAACTCGTTGTCTGTATGTATATCTTTGTTAGACCCCAAGAGGCTAACATTGGGAACATATCATATGTACAGTCGCCAACTGACTCAGCAATCTCCAGTAACTGCTAATCCTGAGACGGTGGAAGGCATGCTGGAGAGCATTGGTGAGGGTACTTTGATTGATATCTTATCAAGTTTTTGTTTGCACTTCGTTAAACACTCTACTTCCCTGCCAATCAATAATTTCTTTGGGTAATATAACCAATTTTTGGGTATGGCATATCCACTGTTCATTGCAAGATCTGTCCTTGACTTGCCATAAACCATGAGACATCACTCAAATCACTGCTTTTCTAAAAAGTCAAAATGAAAATGTTGATATATGTAACATTGAGGCTATATTGTTGGTACTTAGGACAAATTTGCTATTTTGTTTTCTAGATACTGGTACTCTGGGATGATTTGCTCTCATTTTTTATCTGTAACCGGTACACAACTTTGTACATTATGATAAGCCCTTTTCAGGGGTAATAGGGCTGTTGATCATGACACAATACTAAGCACAGACAAGTCTAAGAAGGTGACATGTCCATGTAGAACATCGATGCTCTTTGTGAAGTATTCTTATCAAAAAAATAAAAGCTTATTTTTGGACATGCGACTGACACTTCTTTGGCGACGTGTCCTATTATTGCATGTAACTCGATCGGAAGACATCACTGGTTAAGCAGCATGTAGCATGTGAATGTTTGCAGCCCTCATACCAAAGCATCCACATTTTGATTGACATTGATCAAACTAGTTCTGCATTTTCCTCTGTGTGCACGTGTTCCTGAACTTCAACCATTGTGTGGACAGGTGTGACCATTTATGCCCATTGTTTTTAGTTTGCTTATGCCGTACACTGTGCAATATTTGTAACAGGATTGAATTGAGACTTATGGTTTTGATTGTGGTTTACCTTAAATAATAATTTGCAAAGCAGTTTAATGTGGGTATATTGGGGGACGCCTCTATTTTTGAAGAGTTAAATATCATGATTGTATGACAAACCCAAAAACTATTTTTATTGTACTGTGCAGGTAATTTACTCAAGCTTTTAGACGTTTCAGCTGAGGAAAATGTGTTGCTGACTACCTATGGCAAGTTGCAACCGCCTGTTGGGAAACATCGTCTAAAGGTATTCTTTCAATATTGCCTTGTAAGTGATATTCAACTGAATTTGTATTTGTCCAAGAGAAAATGTTGTCTTTTAATTTTTTTATTCTTGCTTTCAGTAGTCGTTAGAGAATCACTTTATTTATATTTTTCCTTGGTCACTTGTCAATAATGAATTTGCCAGTGACAGATTATTTTTCTTTGTTTTTTTTAAGTGTTCCTTCACATCGGTAGTTGCGGCCCATACCAACATAAGGGCTTTTTTCAGAAAACCCTGTTTATACTAACAGAATGTGACAAACGACTTTGTAGTCATTTCTGATTGTCAATAAAATGGAACTTGCAGATTATAGAGTTTATCTCAGTGTTAATGACTGTTGGTAGTGAAGCTGCTGAGAAGGAATTGATCCACCTAGGTGCAGTAAAATGCATTTTAGAATTGTTTTTTGAGTAAGTGTCTCAATACAGTTTAGTTTATTTATTTACTTACATTTATTATCATGGAACAGAAAAATTCTGGTTACTAAGAATTGGTTTTATTATCTCTGCAGGTACCCATACAATAATTTTTTGCATCACCATGTAGAGCAAATTATAGAATCTTGCTTGGAGAGCAAGAATGCTACACTTATTGAACATCTTCTTCACGACTGTAATCTTGTTGGGAAGATTCTTGACGCAGAGAAGAATTTCTTATTGACCACTAATCCAAATGATCTGAAGAAGGTAGTGCTTGATTTTTATATGTTACTGCAGTTGGACATTTATAGTTATATAATTTCTTAAGTTCTGGTTACGATGGCACTGTTATTATTACTTTTTTAAGTGTTCTATGCAATACCAGTATTGTTTTTCTACATTTAAGTTACGTATATTGTAGCCTTTTGATGATTGACTTTGCTGATGGATCTTTCAGCCAACTGTCCCTGCTGAAGGGAGATCACCTCCCAGGATAGGGACCATTGGACATCTCACTCGAATATGTAACAAACTTGTTCATCTGGGGAATAACAATAGTGATGTACAGGCATATCTGCAGGTTCTTTGTTTCCTTTTCTTCACATCCCTCCATTCTCCACAAGTTAGAAGCATGTCTATAAATTATTTTTTCTTTTCTTTTCAGTCAGCTCTGGCCTCTACTAAATCAATTACTAATATGCTAAGTAGGGTTAGGGTTGTTCTTTATTTTTTGGCCACTAATATCATTTTCTATTGGTTTTCTCAAATATTGTGTTTTTTATAGGAGAAAAGTGAATGGGTAGATTGGTATGCAAATGTCCTCACCAAGCGCAATGCAGTGGAAAATGTGTATCAGTGGGCATGCGGGTATGATCCAATATTACAACTGTAGTTGTGCTGTTCTTTAACATCAGCATTGTATCTTCAAAAGTGTTCTAAATTAATGATTTGATTAATAAGCCTGGTGCATTTAACTTTGATGATTTAACTTTTTATTTTGTACTTTTGTATTTTCTTATATGTTTTACGACCTCTTAATGGGTGGATGCCTTATCCACTATAATGTACTTTTCGCTCTATTTAGTGGAAGTTTTTCTTTTCGTTTCGAAAAAAATTGAGCCTGGTCAATATGCTTGATACCTGCTATTTCCGTCGTTCTTTTCTCTATGTGATAAAGGTTCAAAGGATGATGGTTGTCAGGAAGACTAGTCACTTTCTTTGTTTGAGCTGCTTTCTTGGAGGGTTTCTCTCTCTTTCATTGTTTTTTTTATGTAAATAACTGTGTTGCGTAGCCATTTATTATTATCATCCATTGCCAGCTTTCAAGTATTGAGGTTGCCAGCTTTCAGGTATGGAGCCAGCCAAAGAGGATTGCCAATGTCCAAGTGTTGTATCTGTGGTTGTTTTAGTGGAGATTAGGGAACAATTATGTCCAGCCTTTTAAAGTGGGTTTCTATGTCGAATGTCATTGGAGGCTCTTAGAATAGAAGAGCTGTAATGACAGAATTCATTAATTTTTGTTTCTATATCTCTGCAGGGTTTGGTTATGCTATGGGGCCTGCCATTTTTTTTGGTTTTCCGATTTCTGTTTTAATAATGTGGTGCTGTCTGGCATTTCTGACCTCTTTTCTCATATGAGCAAAATTTTCTATTTGTGAACTTTACCTTTGTATGAGTAATATAGAGAGAGAAATCCTGAAGATAACTGGTACTGGACTTGGGGATATCTCTATCTAATTGTGCTCTACAAGTAAGAGTTTCTGGATGGAAATATGTTATAGGAAATATGTTATACTGGTTGCAAATTTCTTGAGTTTTCCCTTTGAACTCCTCTTTGTGAGACACCTTGTTCGAATTATTTTCATTGATACCACATTATGAAATCTCATGTCTTTTGAACTTGGACTTCTTCATTTATGCCCTACTTCGGTTATCCTGTTTTATGTTAGTGGATTTTTAAATTTGAGAAGCTACTATTACTACACCTTATCCAAGTTGTATTTGTGTTGTTTTGATTTTCATTATTTGGTTATATATGGTAAATGTCTTATTTAATGTGACAGGAGACCAACAGCACTGCAGGATCGGACGAGGGACAGTGATGATGATGATTTCCAAGATAGAGATTATGATGTTGCAGCTCTAGCAAACAATTTAAGCCAGGCCTTCCGATATGGCATTTATAGCAATGATGATATTGATGAGGTGCTATTCATGATTTTCTAAACTACTTCACATTCTTGTTATTCTTTTGTTCTGTTTTCATTTTATCTTGTCTATATATATTGGTTTTGAAATGTGGATTAAAATGAACTTTTAAGTAAGAGAGAACAAAACTTGGACATTAAAGAACCCTCGACCTACTGTATAGGGATGAAACTAAAGCAAGATTGGTTATGATATCAGCCTTTGGGTTGGCCTCCAGAAGTGAAGAAAAGGTAGTAGATGGTTAAGGTACTGGTGAAGCAGAAGTCCATTCAAATAAGGGTTAGAGACACTAAGGTTTCCTAAGATTGAAAGGTTTTATGCCAGTGAATAATGTTTGTGGACTTTGCTGTTGTCTTGAAACCTCGTGATGTGACCTTTTTTTGCTTGAGAGTAATCGGTGAACTGGCCTAGATAGAAGAGATTATCCTCATAATGGCTGGATTGATTCAGTTGGAGATTGAATACATCTCATCTTGTGAGACCAGTGATCTTATCCGCAAACCATTTTCTGTAAATAGTCCCATTAATCACTTCGCTATTTTAAGACTTATGTCACTTCATTCGATTATAAAACCACTAACAAGTGAAACATCTTCATCTTTTGGTTTCTTTGTCATTTTATAGCCTTTGAGGATATCAGTTCGTCCGATTGTAAAATGGAACACTTGCTAAAAATCTTCATCCTATAGATGCTTTGTTTTAGCAAATCTTCCAATGTCAGGTATTTAGTGCATTGAAGATAGAGAGGACAGAAGTGAAGGTGGTACTATGATGAAATCCATAAGATGCCCAAGAAAACACAAATTCTAAGATTTGAAACACAATGGAATTGGCTTGCCATCAAGACAATGATACATATGGATCCTTGCATAAACATAATTGAGTCTTATTTTGAGTTATTTGGGTAACCAGATTCATTGGAACTGCCATACTAAGACCCATGGGTTGACTTTTGGGTCGAATTTTAGTAATAGATATTTCTAGATGTAGAGCGGTTGTTCTAGTCTATATTAGTTTCCCAATCTATAAGTCTTTAGAGTCCTAATCTTTTTAGGATTAGGAAATATTTGGACATCTATATATAACTCTCTAACATTTTCAATAACAATAGATAGATATTGTCCATAAATTTTCAGCAAATTATGATTTCGGATTGTGTTATTCAATTCAAACTCTAGATGTGATGCCTGAGGAACCCCAATGATTCCTAATAAAAAATTAGGTCCTACATAAATTTTGGTATTATAGTTGAAAGATCATATGTTGGGTTAAATATTCACATAGGACGATGGAGATCTAAGATTTTGAAGGAAGAAATGATCTTACAATATTCTCTAGGTGGTGTGCTTTGATTGAGGAGTATTTTGTCAAGTATGGAAAGAGTAGGGGAGAGATTCAATATGGATATTCCCTCACGATTATACACATGGAATTGCTAGACACAACTTAGAGGGGTGAATATGTTTATAGTAAATTCTCGATTGAACAAACATCAATTTAAAAAGTAAAACACCGCAATTGCCGATTAATCAATTAAGTACTTGAAACCCAAAAATTCAGTCATGCGAATTGATGGAAAGATTTAGCAATTGATTGAATTACACTCAAATTCACCACGACCACGATCCCACATGAAAGCCAATGTTCATGAAACCCAAATTGAGGAATGACTTAAATAAATCAATGAAAGTGGCAACTCATCAAACATTGTGTGTGAAATTGCAAGTGTGTTTGTGTATGTGTGAAATTTAAGCAATCAATAAGAATATCCACAACACATGCAATTTATTGACGTGGAAACTCTTCTTAGGAAAAACCATGGAACTGATTTTGGTTCACCAAGAGCCTAGTCCATTAAACTCAAAGTCAATTCACACGTACTTGGGCCTTATACCTTAACAACTTTTCATGATTAGATGCTCTTTTCCATCGTAAATTTCTCATCCGGATATTATCCACCGAAGTCTTAAGTAGGTTCACTTAGATGCTCTCACCGCAATGAACTATCTAGGCCCCTCGATCAATCTTTAAGGCTTTACACTCAAGACTTTCTGAATGAACACACCAAAGTGGCTTTTGTTATTGGGTAATACAAACGTAATGCTAAATAGAAGAAAAAGTTCGACTCACAAATCACGTGTTGCAGAATAGGATCGACCGAGATGTCGGATACATCCTGTTTGTTACTTACAGATGTAGAAACTATAACAAAAAAGGCCAACAATATGACTGTAGAACTAAATCATTTTATTAAGCACCCTATGGATTTTAAGCATTTCTTTTTGTAATTCTTTATGGGAGTGGTGCTAAAAGCTTTACTTTTTGGCTTCCAAAGAAGCTTGGCTTTCTGTATCAGTGCAATTGGTACCACCTCAATCCCCTTGCATGTATGGAGATCAAAGAACATATGTACGGATGATTAGTTCTGCAATGATAAAGAATTTACTAGATTGGATCAGTTTATGATTTATTACTGGATTTTCATGTCTTTAATTTGGTCCACAGCATTATTTCCCGCCAGCCTGGACTTTGTTTCTGATTTTTTTGATAATTAAAATTCTAATTAGAAAGTGCCAGGAGGTGGCGCAACCATTTACTTACACCATTTACAAAACGAGCATGCACAGAAAATAAAAGTACAGCGATACACATCCCAAAATCCACAAATATCTAAGAAAAGAGACTATTGCACCTGATGCACCTCATGGATTTTAAAAAACAAGTAAAAAGAAAAAGATGAAACATGGAAAGCTCCACCAGTTAAAAAGACTGACTGTTTCTTGCTGGCTAAATAGTCCATGCAAGATGTTGGCATATTTTTGACGTCCACGAAGTCATATATTTTGTCAGCAAAAAGTAGGTTTTTTAAATATGAATAAAATGGTACATGAAGGACGAGAGATCCTCCAAATGGTTGCCCAAAAAGAAAAAAGAAGAGTTGGAGATGTCTTTTTGTTGGTTTCTTGCAAGATTAACATCTCAAAATAATATTTTAAAATTAATTTTTTGTAATGAATTTCAAAATTTACCATATCGCATGGTGACATGACGTGTAACTGAAGCAGTGGGATGCATGAAGCACATGAATGAGGATTGTCAACTCAGTACTAGTTCTATATAAGTTATTATCTTCATCTCTTCTCATTAGTTTACTTAGCTTGAAGTAGTACTTCAAGGAGACTGGGTCTTTCTATATCGATGTCTGTAGGCATGCTCACCATCTAATTGACATTTTTATAACAGATATTTAAAAAACCTCAATTAAGGTTAAGTTCATTTTTATCAAAAAATCAAGGCTAGTAATTGAATATCATTTGATTCTTGCTTGGTGGGATTAGAGAAAACAATAGTGATTTTCATATTCTCCCTGAGGGGGAGTGAGTGGGGTGTTGCGGTGTGAAGGAATTTTTTTTTTGTCTGATATCATCTCATTCAACTTCAGTCAAATTTTCCAACTTGCCTTTGTCCCTTTGTTTGCTTTAATGTGGTTCACTGCCCTTGGACACCAGCTTGCTTGCTTATAGGTCCTTACAAAGTGACGCAATATCTTGTATTTGGAATTATCATATTATGTTTTCCCCACATATATAACACTCTTATTTTGTTACATGTAGGCTCGTGGCTCACTTGAACGAGATGATGAGGTATGTTTGAGTTGGCTTTTTGTGTACATCATTCTATGATCTACCCTCTATTAACCTAGCAAATAATGAGTTCATGCTGGTCCAATGAGTTTGTGTTAGGTTTCTAAAGAACAAGGTGAAAGAAAATTGGAGGAAAAATAGGAAGTGGACGAGTACTGTGTGTGTGTGTACGCAAGTGAGATGATTTCTAGGTTGAGTCTGTTGTTTGTATCAGAATGAAAGGTTTCTTAAAGTAAATTTTGCAGGATGTCTACTTTGATGATGAATCTGCTGAAGTTGTCATTTCTTCTCTCCGTCTGGGTGATGACCAGGAAAGGTAGGTGGAAGGACTTGTTTAATCATCTGCTATCGTGCATTGTTTTAACTGTAATAAGAATTTTTTGTGTTATGTGGAATGTGGGGTTTTTGAATGTTCTGTATCTGTCCCAAGTCCATTGACGGAGTCAACACAGGCGGTGTCCATCTGATGTCTTCAGGTCGGATCATTGTTTGTTTGTTCGTGGTATGTGTGCATGTTGAATACAAATGGTCATTTTATGAGGTTGATGAAGGCTGATGGTGACATCTATATTCCTTTTGTTTTGTGCGGAGTTGGAAAATAGATCATGTTCCCTCGGAAGAATTTACTGAGTTTAAGCATTTTTTTTTGTTGATTTACAGTTACCAGGAATTTTTTTTTTCCCTTGAATGTTCTCTATTTAAGCTATTATTGTGTGGTCATGATTCTTGTTGGCTTAGATTGATTTCATAAAGAATGCATTAGTGATCTGGACAGTTTGTTTATGCTTGTTGTTTCACTGGACGTATATTTTGTTCTAGCATTCCGGCCTCTGAGAATGTTGCTTATCTAGGTTTATTTTTCAGTTGCTTGACATATCTATGCTTGCTTGTTGCATCTTATGATTCCAGTGGGTCTCTTTTTACAAATTCCAACTGGTTTGCATTCGAGGATGACAGAGTAGTTAATGAGCGTTCTACTGGTTCGGTTACTTCCCCATCGGCTAATACCCAAGAGACTGAAATCATCAATGGGAGTGGAGATGATGAGGTCATTGTTGATGAAGATGATGATTTGGCAGGCACTGCAACATCTGAAGTGCCTGAACCAAAGCCCTGTTTAGATGATACTGCACTTGGTAATTTGTCTGAGGACTCAAGAGCCACTGGAGCTAGTGAGAATGATAAACAACCTGAATGGGTTGAATGGAGGGAAAGTTCCGATTCTGTTGAAGGTCCAGATTCAACTTCAGAATCTATTGAACCATCGAATGCAGATGGTATTACAGTTTTACCCAATGGTGAGCTTGAAGTAGAATCAAAGGCTCAGGCTACTGATGTTGACCCGGATAAAGCCAATGCTTCTACCTCATCTGTTGATGTGGTGGACCAAGGCAAAAATGATACCGGAGGATCACCAGAATCACCAGATGATGACTCGAGTGCCCATCTGTATCAACTGCCAGAACCAGGAAATGAAAACCCTAGCTCTGACACGAGTGATTCTGTAGATGTGGAGAAGTCTGGTGGAACAGAAGTTCCTTCTGGAGCTGCAGTACATGAAGAAACAAAGTGATGCAGGAACACAGGTAAATACTCGAATTCTGTTTAATGGAGCTAACTCAACACTGGTTCCATTGATCTGGTGGGTGGGTGACCCACTGGGAATGGCTTTCCTTTGGCTAGTCTCTAATGTATCCAAAGCCTTCTGTGCATTAATGGGGCTTTTTTGCTAAAGTAGGGCTAATGATTCTTTCCCTCACCCGTATGTAACCGACTGCCCTCCCTCAACATAGGTGAATGATTTTGATGCTTTTCTGGCAAGTGATTCATTAAGTTTATTTTAACTTGTTCTCTACCACTTGGTGAACTGTAAAAATCTCTGTGATGATCTCAGTGGACGCTATATGTTTACAATAGCTGTTTATATTACACAATTGTCTCTTTTCTGTTGGTGCCTGGTGCCCAATTGCACATGTACATGCCTTGCACTTAAAGGATTAGATACTACCCTGGATGCCATATCACCTACTATGTATTGATGACGACTTGAAACTGTGTGAACTGTATTAAAGCATTAAGGACTCTCATTTTCAATCTCTCAATCACTTGGAATATTTGTGGAGTTTGGACACCAAATTGTATCTCTTGGGAAGTTAACTATGCTATATATTTATTATTATTATTATTTTTTATTCAATAATCAGGGGTGTCCGGGTTAATTTGTACGCACTTTGACTATATTTTTCACTTGCATTTATAGAAAGCTTGGTACAAAAATTGAAAACAAATTTTGCGGAAGAAAGCTATTGTACATGATTTGTCCAGTATTTTAACCGAAGGTTTACGAAATGTCTATCTTCACAGCTCGAACTGTAACGCTTAAGTCAATATCAAGTAACCCCATTGATATGCCAAGGACTATACTTTGATATAATAAACCACTTACTGTGCTTACTCAAACAATTTTATTCCAACATTTTTCGGTGGGTTTTAGTAAAATTCTATCCATTATGTGTTGGATATCGATATTTATTTTTTTGTTGTTTTATTAAATAAAGAAAAGATTAAAATATAGCCAACAAGAAATCCACCAAAAGAAAAACGAAAGATTGGCAAAAAAAAAAATACAAACATCTGACATTAAAAGTATCATGACACCCACAAATTCATTATCCTAAAAAACTTATCCATATTTATATAGGCTTTTTAAGTAATATCTTCCCTTTTTTTGGGAATGTGTATTAGAAAGGTCAACAAACAAACATTTGAAAGTTTAGCCAAATCGAAGTGTTCTAAACTTGAATCTTATTATCTTCTTAGGACTAAACCATAAAGAATTTATTCTTCATAAATAACCAAATCTCTAATTTCTCGACGTAAATGATCTACTTTTAAACGGACCGAAAAAGATATTAATCAAGGTATACATAAATTAATGTGGATACTTCTAACCGTTTAATAAAAGATAAAAGTTCAGCCAAAAAATTTATTTACCATACACGGGTAACATGGCCTGGCGTCGATGTAGTTAAAATCCACTATGCATTCACCCTTACCTAAAAATAATAGCCCTTGCATGGCATTGGTAAGTCCTATGATCCCCACTCCCCAAAAAAATAAAAAAAACACAAAAATAAAGTTGCAGAATAATAATCTCCCTCGAAACCTTTAAAATATTTGTATGTATGACAGGTCGAACGGGTTGAGGAATGGACAACACTAGCAACTGTCATTTGATCAGATTACGAAACAAAACGAAGGTCTCTTCACATAGGTCCATCCTACCCCTAATGTATCACTTTCGGGTCACATTTATGGATGATCTGCGAGCATGTGTGCCTTCTATATATTCCCAGCCATATTAGATAGGGAAAAAAGAAAAGAAAAGAAAAGAATAACTGTAACAAAATCCACTTGGCAGGATACATGATGCCAACGCACACAATAATCAACAAAGTTATCAACTATACCAAAATTGCTGAGACATTAGACTCTCCTATTGAACTTTCGAACATGCATAAGCTAAAAAGGGAATGCTGAAGTATGAGTCACCATATTCATGAGAGCTTCAAGGAATGCATTGCAACTCCATTACGAGCAGCAGGATTACGTTCCCACCTTCCTAGTCGAGGCTCCTGTGCAAAAGGAATATTTCATTAGTATTAGAAAAAATGGCAGTATTTAATCTTTATATAGGTGAAATATGAAAATGCAATGCTTAATGTGAAGGTAAACGTACCCCCCCTCTCTTTTTTTTCCCTTCTCTCTCTCTCTCTCTCTCTTAATGTTTATATGCATTGACAGACAAAACGGGTATAAAGCAAGAGTTACAATGTAAGTTCTTTCGATTTATCAGAAAATGTCTGTCGACACATGTACAACAATATCATGATAAGAAGCAAATCAAATCAATGCAGCTTTGATTTCAGGTGCATCTGATCATTGAATCATGCATTCTTCCCCTGCCCTCGAGAAAAGGAAAAATCTACAAAAAAATTAAAAGTAAAAGTGAAAAGAAAACAGAAGAAAAAGCAACGCATTAGGGGAAGGAACCATCTCTACTAAAAAGCACCAGCGTACAAAGAATCATGGATGGAAGAGGTTCCTAATAAACCATTGTACATGCCAAATGGGTCGCTACAACGCGTCTTAAAAGGTTTTAATATGATGCTCATTACACTAATTGCAAGACAACGCAATATTGCAACCACTCAAGCCCCTGGGTGCAATGCAATGGCTTTGCTACAATCACCAACCTATAGCTCGGCAGAGGTATTAAGCCCTTGGGCACACTGAAATTGGCTTTGCTACAATCATCTGCCTAGGGACTGGTGCAGACATTAATTTGACTAATGATTGGGACAGAGGTGAAAAAAGGATATTTTTCCGGTTACAAAATGCTGAATTTTTTACACACAAGTTGGAGAAAACACTTCACCTGCCCTACTCCAGCAACCAGGAACCGTCCTGATCTTGCGAAAGCCAAGGAATTTACGAAACCAACCTACATCAAAAAAACAATCATGTAAAGTGGCGAGACCAATTCCAGTAGGGTGACACTATTTTTACAACTTGAATATTTAGAAAACAGATAGTTATAGTTATAGATATCATTTATAACAGGACAAGGACATATTTGAACATGGCAAGGGTCTGCAAGTTTCTTCCAGTTACAGCAGGTGAACATGAACACTTCTGAATTCTCTAGGCAAGAAATAGAGCCACCATACTGCCGCACCACAGCAAAGCAAATATGCAGAGCACTCTAGACAGAATTTTCATCGTGTAAAAAGCAAAGAAAGAGTAAGGGTATGCTACATGTCAAAGCAATAAAAATGTTACATCTCTTTGGCAGCAATTCTCAAATTAATCTCACACATTCTTCAGACTCTTTAAAGAAAATGCAAAGGCTATGTACTTAGTTCCAAAAAAAAAAAAAGAAAAAGAAATAAAGAAAAGAATACTAATCGCCATGCTCAGATGTATTTTTGTGTAGTGAAATTTCCTACTTTCTAAAGATATAGTTATGTCTTCACAGCTGTTTGGTTTGTTCAATTGAGTATGTAGGTCCCAAACCATGAGGATATATCAAAAATCCACCAAAAATAGAACCAGCTAGATCTAGCCTGAGTAGACACCCTCATGGTTACGGTGACCTGATCCCACACATGCCACACACATGATATGAGATACTTGTGCAATCTCCTTTAGGGGCTGTAACTGGCTATCGATCTCTTAACCATATTTCCTATTTTATACCATAAACAATTTCAACAAGAAAAATCATAAAAAAACAAGCGAGAACAGCGAAGTCAACTTGCAAAATACAGCTTCATTTAAGGCACCTTTTTTAAGGCATCCACAAAACAGCGTTGATGTTCAAAATGAATTTATAAACCTAGCAAAGCAAATATACTCAAATTGATTTCCAAGCAATGAACTTATTTACAGACTGATAATACCCTAAGTTATCAGAAGCTACACAAAAACTCTTCATTGGTTATAGCAAACAGGAATTCTTCTGCTTATGATCTACATTTAGCATACTGGAAATAAAAATAGATTTGAAGCAAGTTTTAGCAGCAAATTTTCAATCACATAACAACCACAATAAAGGCATACGTGAAGCATAAGCTTACCATTGGGAGCTCAAACAAGGGCCGGATGCCTTTGGCTTCATTTTCAATTTCCCAGAGACGAATTAAACCATTACCAGCACCTGATGCAGCAAGATCACTGTTTCTACACACAGCCACTGAACTGACCCAGGAATGTGCTGATGAACTAACACTTTCATAAGTGTAGTCACCATTTTCTGCAGGATGGATTTTGAAGAAAACACTTCATTAGATGCTATCAACTAAAACACAAAAGAGGCTGCAAAATACACTCATGTAAAATTTCCACATACACAGAGGAAGTGGGATAAGAAAGATAAAGAGTCACAAAATAAGACAAACTTTATTGTCCCCCCATATCAAGAACCTTACTTTTCTCCACATAGATAAAATCTCACAAAAGATAGAGAAACGTCCATTAAAGTGAAAGTTGAAAGGCTAAGTCATAAGTTAGAAGATCAAGTTAAAATACAAGTGTAATACTGCAATTCCAAGCAGCAACATAAAACATGTACCAATGTGGTTTTACCTAGGTGTCCATTTGACAGCTCATTCCTGTCCTCCAACTTGTACGGAGAAAACAATGCATGTGCATTTTTAAAAATGTGGATTGGCTTTTTTCGCAATATACTCCAATGCTCAATACTTCCATCATCAGATCCCGACAAGAATTCATCATTATTAATGAAACAGCAGCACTCAAGGGATGATGCTCGAGCACGAAATACTAACTGCGACTCCTCAGGGACCTATTTTATTCAATAGAAACAACTAGTTAGCCAAATAAATAATAAAAAGGAAAGATCTATAAACATTCTTCACTACTT
Organism: Ilex paraguariensis; assembly: GCA_963454935.2. NCBI lineage: Eukaryota > Viridiplantae > Streptophyta > Magnoliopsida > Aquifoliales > Aquifoliaceae > Ilex > Ilex paraguariensis. The sequence continues at coordinate 111,774 of CAUOFW020000037.1, read as the reverse complement.
GTACAAACAAACGGGGGAGGAAAAAAAGATAATAGACAAGGCACAGGCTGGTTGCTAGTAAAGGTAGGGGCTGAAACCTACAGACACATGCCACAAGAGGGTCAAGTAAAAGTGAACATTGAAGAATCAAAGGCCAAAAATCGGTGAAATTTCAAGGTGGGCCTACTTAGAACCCTTCATGTTTAAGGTTTAAAGTCACATGTGTCTATTTACTCTTTCCTTTAACCAGTAAGCTGCTGGTTATATTTTATCTGTTTTTGAGTTAAGTTTTAGAAGTTAAAGAACACCTAAAGAAACCCTAGTTGTTTTATGATGTTGTAATACTTAGGTTGTGGATACCATTGAATATGTTTTCTGATCGTCGTGAACTACTCACTATCTAAAGTCATAATAGTCAAAGAGCCAAGGGTTTATTTTTAAGTCTTAGTTCTAGTAGTATACTGAGAAGTCCACTAGCCAACATTAGCTATGTGCTCAATCAATTCATTATTGGAGTTAGTGTCAACAATTCATTATTGGAGTTAGTGTCAAGAATTCCTGAGAAACTTTGTGTTTTCAGAACAAACCCTACAGGGTATTATTCAACTTAGAATTCTAACCCTTTTCTTTCGGTTATTTCTTCCACTTAATATGCAATCAAAATATTATAAAACATTATTTTCAACCCAAAATCATACTAATGTGTACATTCCTTTCCTTCAATAAACGTTTAATCCTAGCAACAAAAAAAAACACAAAAACTAGAGTCCTATTTATGAGCAGATGGCCCAATGTTAACTAGGGGTGCAACTCGGACGGGTTGGACAATCAACCCTAACCCAACCTTAGATGTAAAATCTTTAACCCTAACCCTAACCCTACCTCGGGTTGGAGAACTCAACCCAAGAACTGCCCGAGTTTAATTCGGGTAGGCTCGGGTTGAATTCGGGTTGATGATTTCAGGCTGATTTCGGGTTATTTTATGGGTTCAATTCGAGTTCAATTCGGGTAGAGTCCAAAATAGGCTTGCTGTTCTAAACCTAATACATATATTACATAATATTCACCTAAATTAACAACCAATAACTTCAACTAAGTTTTTAACAAGAGAGGCTGAGAGAACAAGAGAGATAGAGAATGATAGAACAAAAATGAAAAACCAGTGCTAATGCTTTATATATATATCATATATATATATATATATATATAATTATTTTTTAATTTGTCAGGTTCGAGTTGAACTCGGATTCACGAGGCCTTAATCGAGCCCAACCCAAATTAAATTCGGGTTGAAATTTTTTGACCCAAACTCAACCCAAGTATTAAGAACCCTTACTCAAGTCCTAATTTTTTTGGGTTGGACTTGGGTTGCTCAACCCAAGTTGCACCCCTAATGTTAACTATGTAAAAATAGCCAACAGCCACCAAATCCATTTTTTCTATTCCCACAACTACCAAGCCAAGCACTATAGCAACCCTAATATTTTCTTCACCTTTTGTCGTTTAATATAATGCCTAAACACAGCCATAAGTTGTGGTCCAGAACTTTCAACACTACAAGTAATAAGTTTTCTGCAACAAAACATCCCCAAAATAGAGTCAAATTTGACCTTTTCGTATGCCCAAGGCTTCCAACCACTCTTCCAACTTTTGAAGTCCCAACTCCATAGTTATCAAATTGTGTATCGGAAGGCATATCGTTTTTTAAAAATAGTGTATCGTAAGATACGATGCAATTTTAAATAAATAATAAAAAAATATATATACTTTTGAAAAAAAAATCATACACTTATAAAAACATAGCATTTTATTAATACTCCACCAACTATTCAAGTCATCAACATAATCTACTACTATTATAACGCAAAGTTCACAACCATAATGCAAATTTCACAACCATAGTTCACAACTATGTGGGATCATTAGCAAGTTTTTTAGTCAATTCTATATGAAAATACGATGTTGGTGATGTCACTATTTCACAAAATTAAAATTAATCAAGATTAAAAAAATTTTATACAAAAAAAAAAATTTTATTTGGCTTTATAAATAAACTAATAGAATTTTTTACACTGCACATGTTAGCTGGACTAGCTGAAGGAGGAAGAAAAAGGCAGTTGCAACTGCAGATCCAGGGCTGCTTCGATGGCTTGGTTGCTTTGAAGGCTTCTCAAATTTTGCTGCCTTCGTCGATGAAGAACAGAGAGAAGAGAGAGAGGGGCTAGACTGGGTTTGTCGTCAACAGAGAGAAGAGAGAGAGGCTAGACTTCATCAAAACAGAAATCTGCTGTCATCGTGAAGTCTGATCAACGTCGTCGAAGACTGTTGTGTTTGATCAACGTCTTCGTCGTCATCACTCGTGAGGTCTGAAGAACACTCAGGTCCAAAAGGGAAGACAGCGAACACCGACGAAGGAGAGGAAAAGAGGGATTTATTTTTTTTGTAAACCCTGCCGGGATAAAACAATCAGTCTCTTTTAGACAAAACGACATCGTTCCATCCAAAAAAAAAAAAATTAAACAGGTTTTGTCGTATCGTTCGTATCGTAAAAATGTATCGTGTATTGGACGATACAACGAAAAAACGATACATAACTACGATCTGTATCATTTTAGGCCTGTATCGTGACGTATCGTACGATACTTATTGCGTATTGTACGATACTAACAACTATGCCCAACTCTACAAGCATTCCACAATCAGAACACAGCATATTTTAAGTTTCCTAACCCCAGAAATCGTCCACCTCCATACCTTGTAGAAAAAGGAGGGGGTGGGAGTTGTCCAAACGGAGTGCTTAACCACCCATTTAAAATGTAGCCTTCATGCAATGGCTAAAGGACAACCACATCATGGTTCCTGCCTATCCATACATAGAATCAGTTGAATAGAAGGCATGCACTAAAGAAATCAGATCCAAACAAAAGGTCCATCTGCCAACAATAAAGTTCTTACCAAAATACTGGAAACGATGCCAAAGACAACAATGACAAAACCAACAACCCTTTAATTATGTTGCCTGTCTTCCCAAAGATATAATAAATGTTAAGCACCAATCACAGGAAAATTGACGCTTACCTTCCACAGATGCATAGTTCGATCACGTCCAACAGTTAACACCCGTTCTTTCCTCAAGCAGTCAATAGTTAATAACTCACTTTGATGACCAAATAATGTATTTATGTAAGCCCTATCATCTGCATTCCATATCTTCACTGATCGATCAAATGATCCAGAAAACAATTCTGATGTCCCTTGCCTGAATGTCAAACATGACACAGGTCCTTTGTGGCCAGGAAAAGTCTGTAAATCATATTAGTGGCAAGTTAAAAGGCAGAAAGACCCATAAGCTAAAGGCATCAGTGCAATGATGTGTCATTCATTGTCATTACTGACAAATAAGTACATGCCTGCACATTATTATGGAAACTTATGATGATAACTCCGTCAGGATTTGAGGATCTATCAACACCTATCACCCGAACTTAGCTCACAATGCCTTCATAGAAAAAGTTGACCCAATGAAAAAGATTGAATTAGTAGTCTAAGCATTATTTCACATGACTGAGATAGTTGGTACCACGTTTCCACAGATAAGTACTGCATCAAGAATGGCACAACCAAAAGAAAAGTTTTACATCTCTGATGTGAATATGAAATGGGGCATCTAAAACACTGCAAACACAAGGCAAGCAGTAAAATCTACCATCCAAATGTCTAATAGTCTGAGAGGTCACTCACACTCCTTCACTGGTAACCTATTCTCTGACTTCTACTTAAAAATTTCAAACCTTTAAAATTCTTCAACTTAATATGACTTCACATTTCCATTTCCAAATGAGGGAAAAAATTCCTGGAAAAATCAAATGGAAAAATTAGGCAGGAGATACCTGGATGTGCTCTCGCGTACGGGTATCCCACAAATGAATATGACGATCTAAACCACCACTTGCCAAATACCGACCATCAGAACTAACAGCCAATGACAAAACATGTTTACTGTGCTTTGCTGCTCGACCTTGTGGATCCTTTTCACCATGGGACTTTAGCACTTCCTCACTTGGCCATACATAATTTTCCCTCTTCCCACTCTCTACGTCCCATTGAACAATAGTACCATCCTTGGAACTTGAAAATCCCTTCGAGTCATCTTCAGATAGAGCTACGGCAGTAACAGATTGTCTGTGTTTTACTAAAACCCGAAATCCATCAGTCGTTTCTGGCTTTTGAAATCTAGGAAATTTAAGTTAAAAAACATAAGTTTCATGATAACAATCTCCGTGGATTCCATGAGTAAATTTAAGCAGATGTATCCTAATAAGGACTTCGATCACAGTTCATATTTGACCAAAAAACTTGCCATTCAGTACTCTTGATTAAAAGTGTTCGCAAAGTATAAATCTAAAATGGTAAAAAAACTGCTCAGCATACAATGCATTTATGAACTGTCGGAAACAACTATTGCATTGTACCCAAGATGCATCCCATCAAAGACTATGTTTGGATACACAAATATTGTGTGCAAGCGTAATAGAGGCAGGGGAGGTAAGGAACATGATTTCAAGTAGGAGATACTTGGCAGTTGAGGAATAGAAATATTTGATGAGAATAAAACAACTAAAATGTTGTGTGTAATGCAAAAGATTCGAGCTGGCTTCACTCATTGTACTTTATCATTCCATTGGTTTCAGTAAAGTGATAAAATTGACAATGAAATGGATAAGAGACAGTGCAAAATTGATGTAGTTGGGCTTAAAAATCAGTCACTCCCTCCACCATTCCATTAAAGTAATTAGAAGAACATCAACCACACAGTAATTAGATCACTAATCTAACCTAGATTAAGGCAATCTCTGCCTATTGGTTAGAAGTATTTTCAACTACTTCCAAAATGCAAAAAAATTAGTTTGATTTCTGCACTGACGCCCCCCCCCCAAAAAAAAAAAAAAAAAAAAAGAAACCAGCAAAACCCGAAATGTTCATTGAAAAATATTCCTAAACCCAAGAGAATTACTTTCATTTTCCACTCAAAAACACAAAAGACAACAATAAGTATTAAATTATGGCAGTAAATACCTGGAAGCGATGGATCTCCTCACACGCCCACTCTCCTCCAACTGCTCCTGCTGCAAAATCTTGGCCACAAGCGAATCCCTCTCTCCCTCTCTCTCTCCCTCTCTCTCCTCCTCCTCATCCTCCTCTGCTTTTTCCCTCTTTGTAATCGCCCTTATCTTCTCCAAATACGCCTCCGCCACTCTCTTCCTCCTCTCTGCCGCTGTCTCCTCCTCCTCCTCCTCCACCGCTCTTTCTGCATCCCTGGAAAATGGGTCATTGTCATATTCTTCTTCGGAACTCTCGATATCATCGTCTTCGATTTTTCTTCGCCGTTTTGAGTTCTCAGGGGCGTCGAAAAATGGGTCTTCGTTTATTGGAAATCTCTTTTTCCCCTTCTGGGTTTTGCCCTTTTGAGCTGCGGGTTTCTTCTTCTGGTTCTTGTTCTTCATAATTCCACGGAGAGCTCAACTTTCAATGCAATATGCAATGGTGTGTGGATGTGAGCAGCGAGAGAGTCTTAGAGAAAGAGAATTTCACCTCTGTTTGTCTGTGCTTGATTGTAGTGTGTATGGGTATGAGTGTGTGTGTGTGTGAGTGAGAGTGAGAGAGAGAGAGAGAGAGAGAGAGAGAGATACGGATATTAGGGTTTAAAGTTGGGGTTTAGGGAAGGAGATAGAGATGTGTTGCAGCCGTTGGGCTGGTTGACCCAACCCAAGAGCCAAGACCATCAGGGGCTTGATATAGAAAGTGGACTCTTGGCCCATACCTTTGCTGCTTGGATAAGGCATGGGCCTTGCTTTGTGATCGAGGGTGAGTTAAGGCCGTGTTTGGACAAATGGGCGGAGTGACACTATTTAACACAACACGATGATATTAGTTAAATTTAAGGTTAATTGAATCGGAGGTTCTTAATGTATGAGATTTCTCTTATTTTGATATCTAATATTTCAATTGTATTATTTTAGTTTTAGAAGAATTGAATATTTATATAATAAAGTAACTTATAATTCAAATTTTAAAAGATAAATAAAATGACATTTGCTATTCACAGTTGAGATCATCTTAAATTTTACTTTAAAATTAATCTAACAGGTAATATTAACATCCTAAATTTAATAGAAAAAATAGGACCCTAAGAGTGTGTTTGGAATGATTTTTTAAAAGTCATTTTAGAAATTATTTCTCATAAATACTTTTAAAAAATTAGTGTTTGAAATCACCGCCACTATTACCGCCACTGCCACCACCACCACCACCACCTCCATTGTCATTGCCATCACCACCCCCATCGTCGCCGTCGCCACCACCAACACCACTACTGCTGCCACCGCCACCATCCCCACCACCACCCCTGCCTTCACCACCACCACTATCACCCCCACCATTGCCACCATTACTGTCGCCGCCATCGTCTCTACCACCACCACCAGCATTGTCGCCGCTGTCACCACCACTACCGTCGTCATCGTCACCACCACCACCATCGCCGCCGCCCTTGCTGTCGTCCCCACGACTACGGTTATTGTCACTCACCACAACCATCATCGTCTTCTACCAACACCTCTCACCCTCACTATAAATCAATGCTTAAGTTTTTTTATATTTTCTCTATATTTGTGATTTGATTTTAGATATGAATACAAATATGTTTATTTTTTACCATTTTTTATTACTTTGTGTCTTTAGGTACATGCAATAATTAGTGTTTCTATATGATCCCTTAAGTAGACAGTGTGTAGATTGCTAACGATTTTTTTTATTATAAATTTGTCATGTGATACTTACATATGATCAAAAAAATAATTTGAATAACTTATGACCAAATTTCTACGCAAATGTTGGTCAAAATGCTACCTACATTGCATAGTTTTGATCATGATATATCCAAATTTTGATCAAAAGCTACTCATATTATACATTTTTTGTTAAAAGTTACCTAAATTTTAGTTAAGAGCTATTCAAATTACTTTTTGTCCATATTTAAGTATTACATGATAAATTTATGATAAAAAATTGTTAGCAATTTGGGTGTCGTTAACGTGAGGGACCATATAAAAATCATATTCAATATTTCAAGGACTAAAATAATGTAATTAAAATATTATAAACTAAAATGAGACAAACCTCATACTTTAGGGATCTCTATTGTAATTAACCCTTAAATTTAACAAGAAGTTAATGGATATGGGTTGAGACAATTTTATTTTCCTTTTGTTGTAAACACGGATTGACACGATAAATACGATTATCAAACATGTTGTGCTTGGATTTCTAATATTAACTCGCTTGAGTCATTTATGGTATGACCAATATAATCCATAAAATGAAATTGTGCTTTTTAATTTAAATATTGTTCTCTTGTATTTTGAGAGGTCAACTTTGACTTCAATTCAAGTCATAAAACAAGTGATCCAAGAACCAACCATACAATAAAATTTAGACTTGGGTTGAAATTTGGGTTCAATTCTTGGGTTAAAAGCAATGTGTTGTCTTACTTAGGAAACTTATTGGTAGTTCTATTAGTTAACCTGGGATGTACATGTTTGCTTATTTGGCTCACTCTAACAAGATTTTTGGGTTGATTCGAGCTAGATTCTCATGTTATACAACTAGGGCTGAAACTTGGGTTATAACCGAAATTCACTTATCCAAGTTTGATTTTAAAAACATAATATCCTGACCCGATTGCTACCTAAATTTAAACCAAATCAAGAATTTTGTGTCCAAGCTCCATCTAAATATTGAAATATCTGCCTAATAAGGAATATGTTGTATTGGACTAGGGGTTAAATTAAGGTCGATCTACCTAAATTGAACCCCATGTTAGGGTTTATGGAGGACAACGAGGGGTGTGAGGAGAGAGAGGTGAAGTAGTCGTTAAAGGGCGGGGAATTAGAAGGTTGGTGAAAAAGAGGAGGGTGGTATTGTGTTGGTTGTGACTAGGGGCAGAGTTAGGATCTTTTGTCGAAGGGGGTAAAACAAAAATAAAATAAATACCAATGGATATAAATTACCACATATTTTAACCACGAGAAATATATTAAGATTCATAAAAAAATTTGTATGTAACAAATAAGATTTATATCAATAATATATCAAAGCGAAACAACATACTTCTAAAAATTTAAATATTGTCTATGATTGATTCTATGCCAAGTTTCTTACTAATTTCCTTTCAATAGAAATACTCAAAGAGTTCATGACAAAGTCATCATTCAATTTTGTTGTAAAACCTAGTTGAATCATCTTCTCTTTTTTATTTGAGAAAATAATCATTTAAAAAAATAAAAAAAAACACTTTTTTTTTTGTTAGAATATTTCACAATTTGCTTTTGAGCATGTTTTATTGTGTTATAGCCCGTTGACTTACCAAAAAAACAAAATCATGGACAACTACTCCATTATTTTAACAAATTGGGACAACTTATTAAACAAAGTAAATGTATTTTCTGTGGTAACAAGATATAAGATATGGGAAATGTCATAATTATTTTCAAGAAAATATAAATAAAATATTTGTTTCATCGGTCACGCATGTTGACCCTACACTTCATTATGCATGATCATGATGATAAAAAAATAGAGTTAATTGCAAGTTGCACTCCGAAAGCTCGAATCTCAATTTAGACCCTGAAATATCAAAAATCTCAATTTGTACCTTCAAAGATAGAAATTTGTATCAATGTGCACCCCCAAAGATAAAAAATCTCAATTTGCATCCTCAAAGATAGAAATTTGTATCAATGTGCACCTTCAAAGATAGAAATTTGTATCAATGTGCACCTAAAACTAAATTGATAAATTATACCTAGATCCCTTCATGCTTGTCACTTACTCATTTGAACCTCTTCACATTTAGAATATTACTCCTACATCTCATGATGTTTGTGCACGTGTAACACGTAACCCCTTTTCGTTGATATCTGTTAATATAATCGTTAAAAATATGATTTTATTATAATAAAAAATTATAATTTCATATTACCCTTTATTTTTTGGGTCCGATATAATCTAAAGTTTAAAATCATGCTTACCATTTGAATCTCCAATAGAATGTAGATATTTATATAATATTTTTATATCCAATGCAATATATCACTTAATGCGCAACTCTTTATTCTATTAGGCATTCAAATGATAAGCTTGATTTTAAACTTTAGAGTATATTGATCCCACAAAATAATTGGTAATATGAAAATATAAATTTTTATTAGGATAAAATCATATTTTTTAACGGTTATATTGACAGATATCAACGAAAAGGGGTTACTTGTTACACGTGCGTAAACGTTATGAGATGTATGAGTAATATTCTAAATGTAAAGGGGTCCAAATGATTAAGTGACAAGCATAAGGGGATCTAGAAATAATTTATCAATTTAATTTTAAGTGCATATTGATACAAATTTCTATTTTTGAGGGTGCAAATTAAAATTTTTTATCTTTGGGGGTACACATTGATACAAATTTCTATCTTGGAGGGTACAAATTGAGATTTTTGATCTTTGAGGGTGCATATTGATACAAATTTCTATCTTTGAGGGTGCAAATTAAAATTTTTGATCTTTGAGGGTGCAAATTGAGATTCGAACGATCTTTCAGGGTGTAATTTATAATTAACCCTAAAAAATATCTTAATGTGATATGATGATTTATTGTGTAAGACATTGAGTTAGTGAACGATTACAGAAAGAAGAATGTGGTGCCTTCGTGTGGGAAGAACAACAAAGATGAAAAAGGAACAAAGTAGATTTAAAGAAGGACAAACTCAAATTTAAATGAGGGTGATATATGACCATTGAGTTTTTAAAGGAGAATAAAATTTATGTGAAACCCGGAAAAACTAAAATTTTAATTAAAATTGTAAAATGGTAATTAGTCATTAAAGCATGGGTAAAAAAATCAAAACTTTATATGACTCAAATGATGAAACAGATCTCACAATTAGGTTCGGCTCGTGAAATCTAATTACTCAGTCAATTTTCATTGAATTTTGAGATTATTGAATTTTTCACATTTTATGAAGTAATCAGGTATCGCGCGATAAAAATTATTGTGATCAAATTTTATTTGAAAAATTGGGAAATAATTTAAATTAGTTAAATAAAAATATACTAAACTTAAAATGAAGCGAGATTTATTTGATACGGAATAAAATTGAACCCGTGAAAATTGAATGTGTGGCACTATATGAGCTAAGCATTCAAGGATATAAAAAATGTGAAGTCTTTCACTTCTTCTTTACTCCAAATCTCGGCCATAAAGAGACAAAATAGAGAGAGAAAAGGAAAAGAAAGGAAAATAAAGCTTTTCCACCTTCTTTATTTGATCTAGCGAAATCTGGGCAACAACTTGATTCGAATAAAGTGTTAAAATTACTCACAACGGCGAGGGTTACGTATGGGTACTAACCACAATCAATTACGATATTTTTCAAAAATCGGGTTTTAAATCAAGATTAAATCAAGGTTTGAGAAGTTAGATTTTGGGGTTTTCTTAGGAGTTCTACTATGTGAACTCACACTACGAGAGGTAAGGCTTCCTCTATTTAGATGTAATCTCAATCTAAAACATGACATATGAAATGGGTAGGCTATGGGTGTATGTATCACACGTTTAACTCTTGACTAATATGACTAGTGCGTTAAATATAAGATTTATAATTAATCCTTCAATATGCGAAACCCTATTATGATTAATTGGGTATATGTTTACATTAGTGGTTTAAAACATGTTAATTTTAAAGTATCATGACTTTGATGTATAAATGACATATCAAGTTAAATGACTTATTAACTTATGAGTATGAAATTGGATGTCTGTTAATGACCATTTAACATATAATTAGTGTAGTGCAATTGTGTTTATGTTTATAGAATTAATAAACATGTTTTCATGTTGGAAGTAACAAACATGCTAGTTGTGTAAATTGATGTGCCCTTTAGGTATTTGCTTAAATTTTGAGTGAATACAAGTGTGTTAGTTGAGTTGATTATCTTATATAACATGTTTGGAATGATGTTGAAAATGTCATTATATTGCACTTATTATATAATTGACATTGTAAAGGGTATTGAAGACAATTACACATTGTATTATATATGCACAGGTTGCATTACATTTGTGGGCGTTAACATGAGTGTGAGTGTGTATGCATGAGTTTGGGTCAATCACCACTTAAGTGAGTTGATGGGTGGGCTCCGGAAGATTGGACTTAAGTCCGACTGTGTCGCACTATATTTTGCATAAATAATGGTGTTGGGGTGTAGTAAGAAGGGCTAGATTCTCTCTTAGGTGCAAGATCAGTAAACCTTTGGATACGCACACTTTGGTGGTGTAACGAGCTTGCAAAATTATGCAATGGTGAGGATAGAGCCACAGGTGAAATGTTTTGAAAATCTTTCTGAGGTGTGGTGTCCTTTTAGTGAAATACCATAAATCTTCGCCCCACAAAGACATGAAAAATGAATAAATAGTCATTGAATGTACATAACATCAATGACGAGGGTTTAGAATGTCTGAATTTATAAGCATGACATTGCATAGGTGTGGGAGCCCGAATGGGGCTCGGTGTTAGTATTGCATGTGTGAGTTTCATCTTATAACATGACATGATTTATGACATTTGTTAAGGATAAATATTTTTGAATGAATGCGTAACATGATGTTGCATGTGATATTTCATATGCATTTTGGTTTGAGAGATATTCTCCATAGGAGTTACCCTATTGAGCATTAACTTAGGTAATGTTTGGTAACTGAAAGTTTTTGTTTTTTTTTTTTTGGGAAAAAAATGAAATATGTTTGGTGAATGTTTTCATTTTTTTACTACTATGTTTTAAAAACAATGACAAAATTTGGAAACATCCAAAATGATGTTTTTCAAAACATCCAAAAAAAACAAAGTGAAAGGCTCCTCACCCAATGAATGAGGTCTCAACTTCAAACCCTCTTAACACCAAAACATTCGTTTTTTCCCTCACACTCTTAAAAGGGCATGAACAACTGACTTCTCCATCATTTTTCGCTCGCTGGTCATTGCAAAAGAATCGTTGGGTCGTTGCCTGTGCTCACTGGTTCGTCTCCTCTACTCGCTAGTCGTTGCCTCCGTTGTGTCTCCGGTGACGCTATAATCTCTCCGGCGAAGCTATAAGCTCTCTTTCTGCTCGTATCTCCTCTTTGATTTTTTTTTTTAGATCTATGATTTTTGTTTTAGATTTAGGGAATATTTTTGTAGATCCCTATTTATTTTTGCATATCTTTACTCCTTTATTTCAAATCTATGTTATATTATTGTTTATTTTAACATCAATCACTCTCTGTGTATGCATATGTGTGTGTGTGCGTCTGGTGGCTGGCGTGCCACTTTGTGTATGTGTGTGCATCTGGTTTGTTTGGGGGGGGGGGGCACCTGGTTTGTTTGGGTGGTGCATCTAGTTTGTTTGGGAGGGGGTGCATCTGGTTCTTTTGGGGTTGATTCTTTTGCGTTGATGTTTAACAACTTTTATTTTGGGTTGATGTATTATACACTATTTTATGAGTTAATATATGTATTGGCATATAATCATGTGGATATGGTTTATCAAGAATTAAAATAAATGTAAAATATATGACATAAAATAAAATGGTTACCAAACATATTTTATGTTTTAGTGTTTAGATTTCGTAAAACAACAACTACATCCAAACACGTTTTTTGTTTCAACTTTTAACCAAAAAAAAAAAAAACAAAACATTGATTCTATTTTTTATCTTTTTGAAAACATGAAAACGAAAACATCACCAAACGCACCCTTACCCATTATGGAAACATTTTTCAAGTATCAGACGTGTTTCCACCCAAGGCCATCCTATGGGCTCGCTTTGAGGATAGATCCGGGTTATGACTCTTATTTTTTGATTTGGTAGTTTTTGTTTCCATTACATTGGTCTTGTATAAATTCCTTAAACAAAACCTGTATTTTGAATTAAGGCAGGTATATGAGACTCTTTTAGACATTTATTCTTTTATGAATTAATGCATGTATAGATGATGGTTATGGGTAGTATTCAATGTTATGGAATTGAATTTTGATGAATGGACCTGGTGTGGTCAATATTGTAGCTCTATCAAAGCCTAGGCTCTCAATTTACCTAAGTTTGGTATTAGAACCTAGGTTTTCAATTTACCTAGGGCTTGTAGGGCATGGGTGTAGGTCATTGCATCTGTTGTGCATTATATAGTACATGTATTAAATGTTACATGCTATGTGTTATGAGATTATATGCATGATTAAATGTATATAGGAATTAGGGACTAGGGTTAAAATACATAACCTTAGAGTAAGGAAAGGAAAGGATGAGAAAGCCTACTGTTTGGGCACCTATCGTTAGATAGTGTACCTCCTATTGGTAGGACAAGAGGAGATTTTTCAAAATTTTTCTACAACTTTAAATTTTGATCCCTAACTTTGGGATACTAGGTTAGTAGTCTATTGCTATCTTATGTGTGTAGATGACAACTAGAGGAACGGGACGTCGGGGTGGACGGAACAACCAACCACCACCACCACCGGCTTTCGGTCAACAAGCCTTCATGGAGGCTATGGGTACTGTGGCAGCAAACTAAGTTCAGGCAAGTGCCAACTTGGGACAAGGAGTCTTGAGCAACCTCTAGAAGTTTAAGTCCTATAAACCACATACCTTCAAAGGGGAAGTGGATCCGATGGTAGCTGGCCATTGATTCCAACAAGTGGACAAGATTAAAAAGGCAATGGAGATTACATCCGATGCCACCAAGATGTGGCTGGCCACTTTCCAGCTTGAGGGATTGGCCCATCAATGGTGGACATGGGCAAGGATCTCGAGAGACATCGAGATCATGACATCGGAAGAGTCTTAAGAGCTCTTCATGAACAAGTAGTTCCCTTTAGTTCTTCGGCTAGTCAAAGCCCGACAATTTTTGGACTTGAAGTAAGGAATGATGATGGTTATGCAATACATGGCCAAACTCATAGAGTTGGGACATTATGCAGATGACTTCGTGGCCACAAATTTGCCTAAGGTGCAGAGATTTGAAGGTGGTCTAAGCTATCCATCTGGGGGAAGATCGTTGGCCATAGGTTACGAGACCGTAATGAGATGGTCAAGAAAACCATGGTTATTGAGAGGGAGGACAACGAGCCAAGAGTATCCGGGAGGCCAAAGCCAAGGACAAGAAGAAGGAAGGTTAGTCCTCCATTACTAGTTTGGTAAGAAGTAGACGACTTCCACCCCATAGGGATCACAGGGGCAGGGCTAAGGCTAAGGCCAGTGTCAATCTTTCCAAGGAGGGAAGAACTCTAGGGGCACATCACAGGAAGGCCCACAGACATGTTTATATTGCCACTAGTTGGGCCACTTGAAGAGAGAGTGATTGTAGAGACAAAAAGCACAGAGCTATGTGGCATCTCAGTCTCAATCATCAGTGAGACCACTCCAAACCTTCTATGTTCCTTCTTTCCCCATTATGGGTCAAGAGAGCCAGTACCAATATTAGACTATAGAGTAGGCCTTCACAGCTTCACATGCGGGGACACCCCAACAAGGTTAGACAGGTCAAGGAGCAGACCAAGGCTGGGGACAAGGCTATCGGATTGGTACATTAGGGACCCCGAAGCGAGTTTTTGTTGTCACTTTTTAGATCGAGTCAGTGGATCAGTCGATGATTCAGGGTACATTCCTTTTATCTTGGTTATAGGCAAGTGTGTTATTTGATTCGGGTTCATCTTATTAATTTATTGTTGCATCAGGTGTACAAGATTTGAACATAGAGGTTGAAACCTTAGAAGAGCACTTATATGTGAGTTCACCCATAGGACCTAGGGTTTGCATAGACAATATTTTTTTGGCATGTGAGTTAGAGATCGGAGGGACCCAACTCACCGTTGACCTTAGGGTCATTGAGATGATAGAGTTTGATGTCATACTCGGGATGGATTGGTTGGCAGCACATAAGGTTGTCATTGATTGCGGAGCAAGAGGGTTACAATCTATACTTCAGACGACGTTTGTTTCAAATTTCAAAGGGAGAAACACCATGTTTTACCTTCAATACAAGGTGAGACAAGAGTTGGGTCTGCCTTGAGTCATGTGAAACTATGCAAATCTTTTTCCAGACGAGTTACTGGGGTTGCCACCGTATTAAGATGTAGACTTCAATATAGAGTTATAGGTTGGTACATCCCATATTCTATGACATTGCATAGGATGGAATCGAAGGAGTTATAGGAACTTAAAGTTCAGTTATGTAAGCTATTGGATAGAGGCTTTAGTAGGCTAAGTACCGCACCTTGGGGGTACTCTGGTGCTATTTTCCAAGAACAAGGATAGGACACTTAGACTTTGCATTGACTACCGGTAGTTGAATAGGATCATTATCAAGAACAAGTAACCATTACCGAGGATTGATGACCTTTTTTACCAACTGAGAGGAGCATGGTTTTTTCCAAGATAGATCTGCACACAGGGTACCATCAATTGAAGATTAGGGATGCCAATATTCTAAAGAAAGTTGTCCAGACGCATTACGGGCATTTTGAGTTTATAGTTATGCCCTTTGAATTGACGAATGCTCAAGCAACATTTATGGATCTCATGCATAGAGTGTTTTAACCCTACTTAGATTAGTTAGTTGTGGTCTTTGTTGATGACATACCGATCTATTCTAAGTTGGAGGAGGAGTATGAGGGTTACTTGAGGATCATGCTGCAGACCTTGAAAGACCATCAGTTGTACGCCAATTTTAGCAAGTGCAAATTTTGGATAACCGAGGTGAAGTTTTTGGGGCACGTGGTGTCTACTTCGAATGTGTTAGTGGACCCGAAGAAAGTTGTGGTAATTATGAGTTGGGAGACGCCTAACTCAGTCTTCGAGATACACAGTTTCTTGAGATTGACAGGATATTATCGGAGGTTCGTGAGGACTTCTCTTGACTAGCTGCATCTATGACTAGGTTGACCAGAAAAGAGGTCAAATTTCAGTGGGATGACTCGTGTGAGAGGACATTCTAGGAGCTGAAGGGGCGGCTGACTTCAGCTCCTATTTTGATTATCTCTTAGAGGGGCAGAGGTACACAGTTTATTGTGATACCTTAAATGATGGACTTGGATGTGTTCTGATGCAATATGGGAGGGTGGTAGCTTATGGTTCACGATAGTTCAATAGTCACGAGCAGAACTACACCACACACAACATGGAATTGACGACTGTTGTCTTTGCCTTGAAGATATGACACCATTATTTGTACGGAGAGTAGTTTGAGATATTTTTAGATCATAAGAGTCTAATCTAAAATATATATATAACTTGAACATTTCCTTATCCTTCTAACTTGACGCGGCTACCCACTCAAGGTCATTGTTAACCAAAGTAGTCAAGACCCAAAATAAAGTCATTTGAATAATATATCTTTAACGCTAAGCAACCATACCCAACCATAGTCTAGTAACCCACAATAGGACATTAGAATTAGCACGCCATGATGGTAAACTACTTGCCTCGGTAGACAAGAGTCAGAGATGAGTCATAAAAAAAATTAAGAGACCAAGTCTCCAATCATTTGGGGACTTCTCTATAGTAGTCTCCATAACAGATGATTCAATTTTGGCTTTGAGGTAGCTCAAATAGTTATGGAATTAAATGGGTTCATACACGTCACTGTCGGAGGGACCAAGAGAAGGGTGTGATGAATGGAGAAGGGGAGGAAGGAGAGGAGAGAGAAGGGAGAGAGAGGCTACTTCCTCAAGACTTAGAGCCTTAAGGGTTTACATTCATCCAAAAATTATGTGGACCCACCATCTTAACGAAATGAGGGATTTCATTGAAACTTCTTTATTTTCTTGCCATTGCCATATATCTATTAAACTTCCCATGGGAACCATCACTAAAACAAACTTGAAAATTTAAAGTAACTTTTTTGAATTTGTCTTGACCATTCACCTGTTGACAAAATAAAGAAAAAGCTAGTGCCATGTGAGTAGAACAAATCTGTACAAAGCCTTTTGCATATTACACATTTCTTTTAATAATAAACATATGGGGTCCGCATGTTTTCATGTTTTAATTACCATGGAATAAAAATTCATTCTTAATGGCAATCGTTAACCATGCCTTAGCGGAGACCGATGATTGCACTAGACATCTGAGCATGAGGACACTATTGTTTGACTGTAGCTTGGAATTAATGTTGTATTTTGCGAGGACCAATGAGAGTTGTTCTGTGACTAGAGCTGACACAACTCAATATTGACTATAATGGTTGATGAAAATTAATGGTAGCTGCATGTACCACTGATGATGACATGAGCCACAATGATAGTTGACCTATCAATCTCATAACTTTTCTATAGTATTCTTAAAATGGTGAACACCATTATTTATTTAAATAAGGATTATACTTTTAAAGAATTCCTAAAAGTTTCTTCATTTCCATTACCGTCTCTCTCTTAAATTCTCATGGCACAATGGGACCCATCACTTTTCAAATTTGGGAACTTGTAGTAACTTTCTTGGAATATTCTAGTTACTCATCATTTGAAAAAGAACAATAGCCATGAATTAAGGGAAAACCCATCATTGTATGGGGGTTCTGCCGTGGCTTGGAGGTGGACTAGCGTGAAGATTGATGATTCCTACTTGGGCCTAGGCTTTGGAGAGAAGGTTGTTGTCTATGATGGGACTTGTTTGGAAAACTGGACTGGTGAGACCTTGCCTAACACACTAACCCAGCTTGTTGTGATGGAGTTGGCACTAACTGTCGCAATAACAGTTCAGATGTTGCACCCCTGGCCTTTGTCCCCAAACTCCCCCTCCTCTTTAAATAAAGGAGAGAAGGCCTTCTCCACTCATCCCTCCTGTCTCATTCTTCTCACTTTTTCATAGAAGTTTTAATACAAGTTACTTCAATTTTTTGTTTTACAAGTACTTAGCCTTACATTTCTTACAAGACCTTTAATCACAATTTCTTCTTTGCAAATATTTTCCACTCCACTCTGTCTCTTCTTTTTTGCAAAGTATCTAGTCTACATACATATACATATATATATATATATATATATATATATATATATATATATATATATATATATATATACTTTTTTCAATGACTTTTCCCTTGCATCATATTTTTGTTCCCTACACCAATTTTTTATATATATTTTTTTGCCCATGGCCGACCATCGTCATATTCACGCAGGTCCAGTACCTTCATCTGAGGAGTGGTATTGTGCCCCCTTTTTCGGTGGTGATGTTGATCAATTTTTCGAGTATCTTTGTAGCTATGTGCCTGAGGGAGAGAAGCCAACCCATCCCTTATTTTTGGATCCCCTTGCGCATCTTTATAGGACCCCTTGTATTGATCTTGAGTTTGTGTTTCATATGCCATTGAAGAGGGGAAACTACCCTTATTTTTTTATTGACTTTAAGACTTCATTCGTTCTTTCTACCAGCTGTTGTGAAAGACATCTTAAGAGAACTCCCTCGAGGTTGCAGAAGTGTATCATTTTGCCTATCACGGTGAACTGGCTCAGTTTTTTAACCGGTATTTCTCCTATTCTTTTTTCCAACTATTCCACTATAGGGGTTCTCTAGTCTTCGCAATATGTGGCAAGGAAAATTTCAATGATAGGACTTGGTAGTGTCTGTCTTTTTACTTGGATTGTCGCTTCTTCTTCTACCATGTCTAGTTTTGATGCCAAAGTAGCCAGCGCATCGGGAAACCTATTCTCTATTCATGGGGCATGCTCAATTGTGGCTTCCTCGAATTCGTCTAGAAGCCTTTATCCCAATGCCTTGTACCTGGCAAGTATTGGCTCCTTTACATCATATTCCCTGGTTACTTACTTAATGGTAAGTTTTGAGCCTCCCTAATTTGGATGTTTTATATACCAAACCTTTGTGCCACGAGTAACCCTAGAACTAATGCTTCATATTCTACCTCGTTGTTGGTTCATCGGAAGTCCAATTTGTATGAAAAAGTTATTTTTTCTTCGTTTTCAGGGCTAGTCAGCACTATTCCTACTCCCCCCTCACTTGGGATCAATGAGCCGTCAAACGCTAAGTGCCACTTGGGCGAGGGTGTGACGTCCATTGTAGTAAATATTTCTATAATGGATATGGGTTCTATAGTTGTGAAGGGTCCCACGGCCTTTGGGGGTGTCATGCCTATAGGAAGCCCTTACTTTGATTCTCCTCCTAGCAGCTCTTCTTTAAGCGGTTTGCACTCATTATTTGGGAAATAGGCCCATAAGTCAGGCAAAGTCTGGCTTTTTATCACTTTTGACGCTACACACTTGATATTAAATTTCAACAGAACAAGAAGCCAATGTGATGCCCTTCATGTCAGGGTAGGGCGCGTTAACAAATATTAGAGAAGGTCGCACTTGGTTATCCACTTGACCTCATAAGTGAGAAAGTAGTGTAGCAACTTCGGTGCCGAGAATACCATGTCCAGACAATGTCATTCCAGCTTGGGGTACCTCGTTTCTCAATCTTTCATAATAAGATTGAAGTAAAAGATGGGCCTCTCTAGACCCTCCACCTCTTGTGCTATAAATTCTCGGACAGCCTTTCTAGTGGAGGTAAGGTATAGTAACAAGGGTTGGCCTTCCCGTGACATGGCCATGGTTTGGGTGGAGCCGAGGGCCCTCTTAATTGTGCCGAGAGTTTGTTGTTACTCCACATTCCAATTGAATGGTGCTTTTTTCTTGAGTAAAGGGGTGAACGACATGGTCACCTTGGAAAGGGATGGAATGAATCGTTGTAGATAGGACACCTTCTCAAGGAAACTCTTCAACTGCTTCTGTCTTCTAGGCTTGGGCATATTCTAAATAGCCATTATCTTTCCTGCATCTGGATCTATGTTATGCCGATGTACCAGGAAGCCAATAAATTTTCCTATTATTACCCCGAAAGCACATTTTAGGGGATTCATGTGTATGTTATACTTTCGGCACCTTTCGAATACTTTTCGCAAGTCTGCCATATGGTCCTCCTCCTTCCATGATTTTACAAAAAGATCATTGACATAGTCTTCGACAATATCATGCATCATATCATGGAAAATCGTAACGATAACACATTGATAGGTCGCGCTTGTATTTTTCAGCCCAAAAGGCATTACTGTATAATAGAAGTTGTCAAAGGGGGACTTGAATGTAGTTTTTTCTACATCTTCCTTAGCCATCTTGATTTGATTATACCCCACAAATACATCCATAAAAGACATCATCTCATGCCCTAAGGTAGTGTCGATGAAGATGTCGACATTTTGCAACGGGAACTCATCTTTTGGGCATGCCTTGTTCAAGTCTCCAAAATCTACACATATCTTGATGGCCTCGTTATTTTTCTTGATGAGGACTATATTTGACAACTATACAAGGTGCTGGATAGGCTTGATGCAAGTAACCCGCAATAGCTTTTTCAGAAATTCCTTGATTTTTATCATCATCTCGGGGGCGTAGTTTCGTAAGTGCTATTTAATAGGCTTGTCTAAGGGGTAATTGTTTAGCTTATGATAGACTAGGCTTAGGTCCAATTCGAGCATCTCTTCATATTTTCATGCAAAAACATCGGCATATTTTATTAGTAGTGCTAAGAACGCCTGCCTCTTTTCTAGGGATAGCCCCTTGCAGATGAGGACTAGTCACGGTGATTCCCCAAGTGGGGCGAAGTTTACTTCCTCAAGCTCCTACTCATGCGACTTAGGGCGATCCTTCACGCATTCTAGTGCAGGGACCATGTTAATGGGTGTCACGGTGATGTTGACCTCTGCTTCATGCACCTTGTCTCATGGACTCACCCTCCCAATCTTGTGAATGGTCCCCCCCCCCCCACATCATTATAACTGGTAAGTGACTCGCCTGCCAGGTAGGACGCGACAAATACATCTCTTTGGAGCCTCCTACCACAAGGACTCTTCAACTTGCCTTTTTCCTCTGGCTCGTTCTTCAAGCCTTTCTTTTACACTAATATTTTAAGGTGTCTCATAGACTTCTTGATGGACCTCCTCCTAGGAAGGGATAGGGAAAGACAAGAGACTTGTAGCGAACCGACGGCTTCATCGTCCTCAACCACTTTATCGTATAGTACTTCCTCTGCCAAGTGTGCCTTATTGTTGCTAAAGGGATCCTCGGTCGCAGTTATTGTCACTTCCTTTCCATTCCAAATCATCTTCATGCACTAGTGGTATGTATAAGGGACTGCCTAAATCATTCATCCAAGTGCACCCAAGGAGTTGTAAGAGCATCGATCATGTAGAGAGTCGTGGGTACCCTCATCTTCCCCATGACCAAGGAGACAGTGACATACCTAAGGGTCATTTTCTTGTACTGGCGAACCCAGTGATGATAGTTATTTTTCTAACGAAACTTGACTCGCGGAGCCGAAGCTGCTCGTATGTGGACAGAGGCATGACATTCACTGAGGCCCAATTGTCTAGAAAAGTCCTTTTCAACTATACCATATTAATCTTGGTAGTGACGTAGAGGGGGCGATTGTGCTTCTAGGGCATTTGGCGATCCCCCTCTAAGAAGGTGATGACATTAGACCTTTTGTTGATACTATAGGACACTGAGCCTTCCACAGCCATGCACTTATCAGGGCCTAAGGGCCCCTTAGTACACAAGTCCATGGTGGCCTTGGTGGCTGCTAGTTTGGTACCATCAGTAAGTCCCAACTGATTAAAGAAATTTTTGAACTTGACTGTTTCCTTCAAGATGCGTGCACCTGCGTAGCGGTTAATCTCTAGTGCATTGTGGTAAACTTTCGGGGTCTCTCGACTTAACTGGATTTTATGCCACTCTTCGAAGTTATCTTTCGCTATATCCTCAATTGCGCCATAGAACGACACCATGTGCACCTTATTTCCTTCTTCGTAGTCAATGAGGGTCCGATCGTAGACATTGCCACTGGCGCACATCAGTACCAACTCTCCACTCTTTAAGCGCTTTTGAATTAGTTGGTGCATTCTCTAACAGTCCTTAAGGTTGTGCTTGGTGTGGCGATGAAATTCACAAAAGGTCGGACAATTTTTTTCTTCTCTAGTTGGCTCTTTTTCCACCGGTTGTAGCTCGACATCATCGTTCTTGATCCATTCCATGAGAATCTTCTGGACTTTTTTCATGCCACAAGGATACAGAGGTGGCTCCTTGGGCTTGGAGGCTCTCCCTCGCTTCTTTGGACATGGCTCCTTTTTGGGACCTCCTCGACAACTATAACAGTTCCTTCTTTCTTTTTGTCCTTCTAACCGGCTATCTTGAAGGAGGGTTGGACAACCTCTGAGAGCCTTTGAGTAGACTCACATAGCCTAGTAGAGGTTTTGAAATCACTGTTCACTAAGTATGCCTTATATTTGTTGTGCATTCTGTCGATGCAGATTTGAACAAGGGCCTCTTCGTGACATTTTCCTGGCATTCGATGGCTTTGTCGCCAAACTTGTCAATGTATGTCATCAAGGCTTCTCCATCATCCTGAATGGTATTCGTCAAGAAAAGTATTGTCGTACGCTGTTCAACATGGAAGAACTTTGCATAGAACTATGCAACCAAGTTATCCCAGTCCCTCACCGATTCTGTCGGGAGGTTAGCATACCAGGTGAAAGCCCTGTCCTTGAGGGACTTCAAAAATTCTCTCATCCAAAGAGGCTCGTAGAGCACATAGTGGCCAAGGCTATCAAGATAGTAGGTAATGTGCTCCTAGGGGTTACCATTTTTTCCATCAAACTTCAACGGCGAATACCCCACAAGATACATAGCTTGTTGCACAACTGGGGTAAACTTGGACTTTATGTCCATGGTTATTGGAATGGGCTCCTTTTGCCTATCCAGTAAGGCTTGGACTTGGGCCAGCGTGACAATCCCCGCATTGGGCATTGGCAGTTCTGTGCTGGCCGAATATGGCATCCAAGCGGTTGCAGACAAAAATGAGGTGGTGGTGACAAGGGCTAGAAATGCCAAAGGCATGGTTGCGGGAACAGTGGAAAAATAGTTTGAATCCACACTTGGGTAGTTATCGATGCCATTGTAGAAATGGTGAGAGGGCCATTTGGGAAGCTGCTAGGCCATAGTTGTAGTCGATCGCAGCGTGCTCACATCCGAGAGCTGTTGGAAAGTTTAGGAGAGATGTACCAGTTGTGGTTGCAAGTCTAGCTATAGTGGGTACCTTAGGGGTTGTGACATTTTGATGGTCCGCTGCAGTTGCCTGCTGTAAGAGAGTTAGAGAACCAATTGTAGTAGTTTGTTGCAAAAATGCTAGAGGACTACTTGTGGTAGTTTGTTGTGAGGGAACTAGGTGGTTAGTTGCATCAACTTACACTGGAAGTGATGGGGTTCATTGGCAAGATTTTGCAATGTTAAACCATAAAGGCTTGAATTCCATGATGCGCCATTATCACCTGACAGTGCCATTGACAAAGATATCGGCAAAGTCAAAGGTGGTGGCATCAGGTACTACGAGAGCAATGACAAGAACATCGGTAGATTTTACAAGCCAAATGGTTAAAAATATATATGAGCTTGAATCATCTATACTATCGCAACCATCTGTTATTGCAAAGTGTGCATATCATGCAGAGCCTGCAATATTGTGGAGGGGATTGACACCTCCGGAGCCTTTCGGCTTGTAGAGGAACCATGACTATCCTTGCGCTAGGGCAGACTTTTCTATTGCCTATTTTCCTTGTTGTTGCCATTTTCAGTCATCATATTAAATAATACTCTTCCACTTAAAGTTATAAAAGACATAGGCTAGCGAGGACAAACCTCTCTAGTGGATTTGCTAAAATAATGTAGGTGAGGAGTTAAAAGATGTCTTCACACATGTCTATGCTAAGGATAATCGAACGGGATGGGAAGGATAAGAGGATGGGATGGAAGGAATTCGAGCAGCTTGTTAACGAAGGGATGAACCAATTGGACAAAGGGTAAGTGAAAAATACTCTCACCAGCCAGAAAATCATCCTCCATAGTGGACAAGTAATGTGGCTATTTATAGAACAGTGCTTGAGCAAGTCAGGTTGCCCTTCGCGACCACCTACCACTTGTGCGAACCCATAACTACCTTGACCGCAACAATAGCAGTGGCCATTCTTCGCAAGCATAAATCCCAATATTAACTAGGCAGATGTGATGTTTCCTCAAATAGAACTTGGACGTGTCTCCGAGGAAGGTGCAATAGCCAAGGTAAGAGTAGGCTCACAAGGTCCATAACCGCAATTGGTCACTGCAAAGGTCCTTTTTCCCTCTCTAAACCCTTACTCGAGACTTTTGTCGAGGTTCCCAATAGAGGGAACCCACATAGTTTCGGTCCTTTATCTACCAATCCACATGTCTCGTTATCCCATATGTTGATCTGCACCAATAACCTCAATTAACTTAGGAGTCCCTCTGGATCCCAGTCAAGCACATCTCAGTGGGAAGTAAGCCATACACTGGGAGGTTTGCTCGAGCAGACTAAACCTTCAAAATCCTACCCCAGACTGAGGTTGAAAATTGTGCACGTCCGCCCCCGTTACTTAGATCTCCCTTGAGGAAGGCCATACTTCTATGTCCCTAGGTGGGGACACCTCCTCATAGTGCAGTGGGTCAGTCGAGCAAAGGTGTTCAATAGGCTAAGGATACCACTCCCGCAATGGGGGAGGCGAGTCTTGCTGAGGTTGCCCCCATACTTCTAAGATTTCACTTTTGTCCATCCTTGGAGAAGGGACCATATGCCACTTCCAATGCGATGGAGATCTATTTCTCGCTATTGCGATGTTGAGCCTGGCATTGTACATGAGGCTTCACACATGGGCGTCGCACCTTGGTTGTCGTGCATGGGGACGTCACACATGGGCTGTCGTGCCTAGGGGCATAACACATAAGGCGTCGCACTTGGGGGCTTCGCACATGGGTGTCGCGCCTTTGGCATCGCACATGGCACTGCTATCTACACCAGTCTAGTTGGATGCTACCGGGCCCCATTTCCATTTCAACTGATAATTGTTTCCACTTGTCCTATTATGGTATAGACATGTGTCTTGAAGTTTTTAGGTACTACATCGGAAAAATTAAAATCTTAATTAAAAGGGTAAAGTGGTAATTAATCGTTAAAGCACAGGTCAAATGCTCAAAATTTATATGACAAAATGAACCTCACCATTAGATTCGTCTTGCGAAATCTAATTACCCAATCAATTTTCATTGAATTCTAAGATAGTCAATTTTTTTGCATTTTATAAAGCGATTAGATATCGCACGACAAAATTATCGCAATAAAATTTTATTCGCGAGACCTAGAAAATAATTAAAATTTAGTGGAATAAAATATACTAAAATTAAACGGGGGTGAGATTTAATTGATTCTGAATAAAATTATACCTGTTAAAACTGAATGTGTGGTACGATGTGAGCCAAGTATTCAAGGATATAAAAAAAGTGAAGTCTTTCACTTCTTTACTCCTAGTCTCGACTAGAAAGGGAGAAGAGAGAAAGAGAGAGAGAGAGAGAGAGAGAGAGAGAGAGAGAGAGAGAGAGAGAGGGGATAGAGAGAGAGAAAAAAAAGGAAAAGAAAAGAAAATAAAGCTTCTCCACCTTCTCTATTTGATCTAGCAAGATTCAGGCGTTGACTCGACTTGAATCAAATATTAAAGTTGCTCACTTTGGTGAGGGTTACGTGGAGGTACCACTACATTCAATTACGATATCTTTTAGAAATTGGAGTTTCTCAACACTAAATCAAGGCTTGAGAAGCTAGATTTCGGGGTTTTCTACAACGTGGGCTCACGCTACAAGATGTAGGATTTCTTCTATTTAGATGTAATCTCAACCTAGAATATGGAATATAAAATGAGTATGCTATGAGTGTGTGTATCACATGATTAACTCTTGACTAGTGTGAATAATGGGTTAAATATAGGATTTATAATTAATTCTTCAATTTGCAAAACCCTATTATGATTAATTAGGCATATGTTAACATTAGTGGTTTAAAACATGTTAATTGTAAATTAACATGACTTTGATGTATAAATGACATATCAAGCTTAATTGACTTATTAACTTGTGATCTGAGTATGAAATTGGATGTATGTTAAATGACCATTTACCATATAATTAGTGTAGTGGAATTGTGTTTATGCTTATAGAATTAATAAACATGTTGTCGTGTTAGAAGAAATAAGCATGCTAGTTGTATAAATTAATGTACCATCTAGGTGTTTGCTTAAATACCTATGTGAATACAAGTGTGTTAGTTGAGTTGATTATCTTATATAATATGTTTGAGGTGACGTTGAAAATGTCATTATATTGCAATCGTTGTATAATTGACATTGTAAATAGTATTGAATGTAATTACCCAGTACATTGCATATACACGGGTTGCATTACATTCGTAGGCATTGACATGAGTATGAGTGTGTGTGCATGAGTTTGGGTCAATCACCACTTAGGTGAATTAATAGGTAGGCTCGGGACAGTTGGACTTAGGTTCAACTAAGTCGCACTTGATTTTGCATGAATAAATGTCTCCAAGTGTAATAAGATGGGCTAGATTCTCTCTCGGGTGCAAGACTCACAAACCTCTGGATACACACATTCTAGTAGTGTAAAGAACCCGCAAAATTGTGCGATGACGAGGATATAGCCATAGGTGAAATGTCCTAAAAACCTGTCTGAGGTGTGGTGTCCCTTTGGTGAAATACCATAAATCATCGCCCTACAAACACATGAAAAATGAATTAAATAGTCATTAGGTGTACATAACATCAATGGCCGGGGGTTTGGAATGTCCAAATTTATACGCATGACATTGCATGTGTGTGGGAGCCCGGAATGAGACTCGATGTTAGTATTGCATGCGTGAGTTTCATCTCATAACATGACATGATTTATGACATTTATTCAAGATAAATATATTTGAATGAATGCATGACATGATGTTACATATGCATTTTGGGTTGGGAGGTATTCTCTATAAAAGTTACCCTATTAAGTGTTGGTTCATCATTTATGGAAATATTTTTTAGGTATCGCACGTGTTTCCAACGAAGGCCCTCTTACGGGCCCGCTTTGAGGATAGAGCTGGGTTGTGACTTTTATTTTTGGATGTGGTAGTTTTTGTTTCCATTACATTGTCCTGGTATAAATTCTTTTAACAAAACTTGTATTTTAAATTAAGGCATGTATATGAGGCTATTTTGGACATTTATTCTTTTATGAATGAATGTATGCATAGATAATGGTTATAGGTAGTATTCAATGTTATGGGATTGAATTTTGATGAATTTACTAGGCATAGTTAGTATTGTATAAATGCATAGGTTGTGTATTGGGTAGAAATCCTCGTACAAAAGAAACTCTACCTAGATTTTATTAAACTTATGAACCCTAGTGAATGGGGTATTAGTACGTGTTATCGGGTTAAGCGGTATCACAAGTTATTCCACGAGTTAATGGGTGTTCAACGGGTTAATCAGGACCCTCAAAAAAGGGGGCGTCACAATTTAAGAATTACAATTTTGAATAAAATTTCAGCCTTCCTTAATTTGAATAAAAAATTGTTGTGTGCGTATTTTTTATATTTAATCGCATATGTAATTTAGAGTTAATGTTAATAAGTTATTTGTTAAGTCGGTTACTAGTATGAAGTTAATGGGTAGCTTTTAGATACTTAATTACATTAAGGAGTGATGAACTAGATTAGTTATCAAAGTAGTTTTATCATTTTGTATGTAAAAGGCACTCTTATTAATCAAATGGTATGTTGGACTTTGTATTGAATTTTTTTTTTTTTGGTGAAGTGTTGGAGTTCAGGTTCTCTTCGAAGTGAAGCACCAGAGGTTTCCACCCCCTGAAGCGGATCTCTCTTTCTCTCGATTCTATTTTTTTTTTGTTTCACAAATCTCCGAAAATGTGCATATAACAATTGGTATAAAAATCGGACATGGAAGACCGACTTAGTTGACTTGAAGTGAAAGTTTACTTATTAAGTGTCGGATAAGAAACGATAATGTAGGAGATGCAAAAGTGATTCTCACCATGAATGCTCGCTTTGATCAATTAATAGTCGACCGAGGCCACTGCCATGAGCAAGGCAAAAGGTAAACCTAGCGCAATGGAGGTGGCAAAAATATTGACCTCTTATATTCTACTTTCAACTAACTCGATAATCTCCAAAATTATAAAGATGGATTTTCTGCGATAACACAAGAAGGAAGATACCATCACTTGGTTTTGTCGAGAAGAACAATTCTTGGAATTTCAACAAACCACCACTGATGAAAAAGCCCCGTTAGCATCAATTCATCTAGAGGGAGTTGCACTAGTATAGTGTGAATTCATGGAAGACACTGAAGTGTTTACGTGGGTCCTTACCAAATTAAAACATGAGGTCTCCATTCAAGGCTGCCATAGCCATTTTGCAAAGTTGCAATGCAATTTGCACCATGGTAAATGCGCAACAACAGTTGGGGTGTTTTTGGAGATGGACTAAAGGATATTGCTGGAACTAATGAAGAAACTGTACTGAGCTTAGAAATGAGTTGTTTGCCTTGAGATTGTACTATTTTGCTCCCCGTGTCAAGTTTTTGTTTTGTTTTTTTTTTTTTTTTTTTTTGGGGGGGGGGGGTGGGGGGGAGAATAGTGTTTTCAAACATCACATACACAATATGCAAACATGCAATACACAATTCGATAAGAGCTAGTGCTACCTCTCGGACAAAGCTCCTCGCAAAAATTTCAGATCATCGAAGAGGAATCCAAACCAATGTTCTATGAATAGCTTTTGCAAGCTCACGAAAGAATGATTTTGCAAGGTCACATAATTCTTACAATTTTTGAAAATATGACGAATTCCATGTCCAACATTGTTATCCATTGTCGAGGGTCTCATTAGACCCTATTTAGCCAAATACAATGATTGTTTATGAGGATTTAGAAGTAGGTTGAATACTTGCATTTGTACACGATAAAGTTTTGGTGTGAAAGTTTATTTAAAGTGGGAATAAATGTTACTTGCTCATTTTTTTTAATTACATATGTAATTTAGAGTTAGGTTTAAGAAGTTATTTGTTAAGTGGATTAGTGGTGTGAGGTAAATAGGTAGTTTTTAGATAGTTAATTACATTGTTGTGATGGATTAGGTTAATTATTAAAGTAGTTTTATCATTATATATATGAAGACACTTTCATTAATGAAATAGTATGTTAGATTTTGTATTGAACTTTCTTGTTAAATTTTAAAGGTTGATTTTCTGCTTGAAGTGAACTAACGAAGGTTTCTATCCCTTGAAGGGGGTCTCTCTTTCTCTCAATTCTACTTTTATTTTGTTTTATGTATCTCCCGAAAAGGTGCATGTAACAAAATCATGGTAACTGGTTTTTTGTTTATTTAGAGTTAGTTTGAATAAAAAATTGGAGCTTATTTTTAGTATATTTTTACACAAATTTAAATTTGAGTCATGACTAACAATGCACGACGTGCGTTGCAAATAAATAAATTTAAATAATATTATTTTTATAAAAAATGTGAGTTATATGTGTAGTTAAATTAAATAATTAAACAATAAATTAGGTGTCAAATAATTAATTATTAGTACATCTAATTATTAATTTATTTTATAAATTTTTAAGTAACTAATTTGTCATTTATTTAGATATCTTTTCGATTACTTTAACCATTTGAATATTTAATTATATTATGAAATTATTAATTTTATTTTGTTAAATAGATTGATTAGATCGCTTATAATATTATTATTTTATTTCATATCAAAAAATTAAATATAACATATATTTGAATGTAGAATTCAAACAGGTAATTACTTGTGTATAATAATTTAACATATATATGACTTTACTTCTTCATATAGATATAAATAATTGTATGTAACTGTATTACTAATAAATGAGTTTAAAAAAATTTAGAAGTTCTTATAACAGAGTCCAAAATAAGTTGAAAGTTAACCAAGTGTGAAAAATAAAAATTAGATGAAAATATATAGATGAGTATAATTAACTTTATTATAATAATTAAGGATAAAATAGAAAATCAAAATTTTTTTGCAAATGCTTATATTTATAAGAGCATCTCCAAACTTGACTTAACTGTAGACTCAAATTTTTATTTGAGCCAAAATAGCCGAAAAAACTTCCCCAACCATGCATTCAAATTTATATCAAATCAAGACAAAACTTATTCTAGACCCAAATTGAAGCAGATTCAAATTTTATATCAAATTTCTAATGGTAATTTTTTAGCATAGGGCAATGCTATTGGGACCTAATTTACTAACATAATTTGTTGACTTAGTTTACTATGACTTTTGGATTGATTGTAGGTTCCACCAAACATTGAAATTTTGTGTTAATTCAATAATTCCTATGAAGCCACATCATTATGTTAATAAATTAGATTAGATTTTTAAATCTAAATAATATTACTCTTTAGTCTATTCAAAACTAAAAGACTTGTTCTTTGCCATTTCTTGCATCTCTCTACTATGCTGCTTCGATCGCCAACCACCAACGAAGCTTTTGAAGGTCTGTAGGTAAGTTTTTTGTATTTTTCAAAACCCTAATTTCACTCATTTTTCATACAATATAAACCCTAAGGTTACCCATCAAGTTTTGCTTTTATTTTGACTATCTAGTAGTACAATTACAGATCACCGATTCTTCCTAAAATCTTAAACCTTTATTACATACAAATTTAGAAAATTCATTATTTTATTCTTCAATCTTCTATTTTTGTTAAAAACATATGTTTTTTTTTCTTCAGACTAGGCTCATTTATAAAAATAATTATATTCTTTTATTTTTATTTTTCTTTATCTGAATTTATAAAAAATGATAAAGGATTATAACAACCTTAGAATTATATTTTACCCATTTGTGAAGAGATATAAAAGTTTTATTTATTTTGTCAAATATATGATTGAATGATACAAAAAAATAAGTTTGGGACAATAAGGAAATTTTTAAAAAAATTTGAGTAAATATTTGAGTTTATCCATTAAAATAATCTATACAAAAATCAAGCTATTTACTCAAATTTAAGTCTAAATTTAAGGGTGTGTTTATTAACTCAAATTTAGCACTTAAAATGAATGTATTGGGCACTTTTGATAACCAAAATTTAAAATCTCTTTAATATGTTAAGTGCTCCTTAAAAATAAGCTACAATATTAAGTAAGATATCTTTTATTTAATTCTAAAAGATGAAAGCCCTCAACAAAAACATCTTTAATAATATTTAAAAGATGACAATTATACCCCTGATTATTTTACAATCTTATTAAAACTCTAATTAATCTTCTCTTCAAAACCCTAACTTATATATTCTCCTTGTCAATCTTTTTTTTTTTCCCTTTTCCTTGTCTTCTGTAAGAAAAATATACATACACAATTATAATTACACACACAAATGTACGCACTGCACACAATGCACACACACAATTACACACAGACATATGCACTGCACACACACACGACGCACACACATATTGTTAATAAAATTTAATTTATTGTATTTTTTTAATATTATTTGATTATTTATTAGTTATTATTCTTTTTTTTATCAGATGTTGTTGTTCACTTATTATATTATTCAATTTGTTATTGTTCACCAATTGCATTATTCAGATATTATTTATTTATTTTGATCAAATATTTGTTAAATGTAAATTACAATATAATAATAGTGATTATAATTTATGTTATGACATATTTTATAAATATTTTTAAATTAAAGAGTGGAAGGGTAAAACTGAAAAATTAATTTATTTTTAGACGTCAGCTCTGTGTAGTTATCAAACTATTTAGTTCAATTCAGTACTTAAATTTTAATAAATACCAAATAGTCCACAAATTCAGCATTCAGTTTTCAGCTTTCAAACTTTAATTTTTAGACTTCAATTTTTAATTTTATCATCACCATCTAAGTAATGGTTAGAAATGTTCTAAGTATATATATATATATAGATATAAATATAGATTTAAATAAAGATGAGAAATGGTCTAATATTTTTTGAATGAAAATACCTTTTCCACGAGTTCTAACTCTAGTACAAGGAGTAACATTATTAACACCTAAAAAACTGATTTTAGTAACGTAGTCTGATAATATTCTGAGCATGTAATAATTTCCTCCAACCGGATGGTCCATAGAAATTAGGAGCAATACTTTACAATCACAAATCAAAAACCCTAATTACCAAATCAAAACCTCCAATTTCTGTTTCAGCAATCTGTTCTTCCACAATGCTGGGTGGATTGTATGGAGACCTCCCACCACCCTCCTCCACCGACGAAGAAAAACCCATCTCCAATTCCTCCGCTGTCTGGTCTTCCTCCGCTAAGTTCGCCCCACCCACCCTCCGCAAACCCTCTTTTGCACCTCCACAAACCGTTCTCAAATCCCAATCCAAGCCCAAGGTCCTCAATTCATCCCAACCCAGAACTGTAATTTCATCGTCTCCGGTGGCCCCACTTTCGACGTCGACCGCCGATGATAATGGTCGGACGTCGTTTCAACCAGCGTTGGTGGGTGTCACCAGTACGGTCATCGAGGAGTACGATCCGGCTAGGCCGAACGATTACGAGGAGTATCGGAGAGAGAAAAAGAGGAAATTAATGGAAATTGAGATGAGAAAAGAGTTGGAGAGGAGGAGACAAGAGGAGGAGGAGAAAGAGAGGAGAGAGAGGGAGGATCGAGAGAAGGAGAGGGAGAGAGAGTTGAATTTGTCCGGTGAGGAAGCCTGGCGGAGACGGGCGGCGATGGGTGGTGGGGCACAGAATGTGCCTAGGTCGCCATCACCGCCAGGGAATGGGGAATTTAGTATTGGGAAGTCGGAGAGTGGGGGGTTGGGGGTGGGAGCGGGAGGGACAATGACGGCAGCGCAGAGGATGATGGCAAAGATGGGGTGGAAGCAGGGGCAAGGGTTGGGGAAGCAGGAGCAGGGGATTACGACGCCGTTAATGGCAAAGAAGACTGATAGGAGAGCTGGGGTTATTGTGAATGCGAGTGAGGGTAAGCAGCAGGCCGAGAAGAAGGTCAAGAGTGTGAATTTCAATGGGCCACCAACTCGTGTAGTGTTGCTCAGAAATATGGTATGCCTGATACTTGAGAAGCTTTTGGTTAATCTTGCTGAACTTGTAGTGGATGTTAAATATTATGTTTTTGTAATATGAGATTTGAATTTGATTTTTCTGGGATGTGGTTACTATAGGAAATTGATTATGTTGCTCAACTGGTATGCTACAGTTTTTGAAATCTAAGGGAAAGAGCATTATATTTGATTTGATATAAGCAACTTGAGTAGGCGTTGTGGCTTCTAGTTGAATGAGGATGAGAAGTTCCTGAAAGCCTTTTATTTTAGAAAAAAAAAAGGAAATGTTAAAGATAGTTTAAAGCAATATCAAGCCATCAACACACCAAACCCTCCAAAGCCATCGAACATCAAGGATAAACCCAGTTACTAGACTAAGGCGAAGGAAAAGTTTCCCCAGAATCCCCCAAACCCAAAAAAAACCATGACTTTGGGAATGTTACACTCATGAGAATTTTGATAAAGTACATATCGCTTTTGACAAAGAGCAGCGAATGATGGAAATGAATCTTCATCCACCTCAAGGTTTTTGGAGTTATTGATTTCAAAGAAGGCTAAAAATGCTGCCCTTTTCATGCCTCCTTATCCACTAGGCATATAAACATTGTACGAAATGTTGTAATTTTGAAGTTAATAAATCAGCATCACTGGTGCAATGCTACATCAGCCTCCAAACAAAGATAATTATAATTTGAAGAAAAATATTTGGAACCTAATTTAGCACTGATTTCACTCTCTATCTTGTCACCAACTATATGAGAGAAGCTTGGAGCCCACTCTTGCACCCTTCCTCTCTTCTATACTATCCCCTTGTTCCAACATCCACCCCCCCTCCCCCTTTCCCTCTTCTCTTCCTATTCCCTTCTTTCATCGTTCCCCAATTTTTCATTTGTTTTTATGTGTCTTTCTTTCTCATTATCAGAAATCAACAACAGTTTCTAACCTGTCATATGTTTGAAGATATCATGGGGAGGGGTGAGTTAGGACAGTATTAGAGCCGAAGATTTGTGGGGAACATTAAAACGATGCCCTTTATTTTGAAAAATCGCAAAACCCTTGTGCGATCAATTCTATTGCACATATGGTGGCCATCACTTCATGATGGCATTGCACATGCATGCCTACTCTGTCTCTTCAGTTCTAGTTGGACAAAATTGTAGGTACATAGATGGTGGACAAGGCATTTATGTTTTCTCATTGAGCAAATTGAACAGTAATCATCTACGCCTTTACTCTCTTCATAGAATACACCAGCTTCTTGTTCCATGATAAGGCATTTAACTCATTAAAGAATTTTTGGAATTCAAATCTCAACCTGTTATATAGGTGTTTAATAATCTGTTTTGTAGGTGTGTCACTATTTGTCAACTTTCATATTTTTGAGGATAGTATCTCTGTTTTTTTCCTACTTTATCTCTTAGTTATTCTTTATTTAGATCTGTCACAGCAGATTGCGTTGTAGAGTATTCTGGCATGCATCATATGGTAATCAAGTAACATAAAATTGTGCTTTATAGGAGTGAATCCCAGTATTAGACTTTGGTTATTGTACTAATGTCATTTTTATTGGTTACAACTTTCATATTCTTTGCATCTTTGACACGAGTCTGAAGCTTGAGGCATGAGTACTGTAAAAATATCAGATACATATCATACTCTCTACAACAATGCTTAATATCAAGCTTTTGCGTGCATATGTATGGCTAAAGTTGTATGCACTTCACGCACTAAGCCGGTGTTGCTGATTAGTTCTTCATATAAGAATTGGTTATTTATGACTGTCGCCTATTTCTCTTTCTCCAAGTCATAAACCTCAGCACTAAACTATTAAACATTGAAGTTGTCTTTGGTTTGTGTTCTCTGGAAGCTTTATGCTAGTGAATTAGATTGAATAAGCATTATTGTGCTTTCTTCCCGAAGGTTGGCCCTGGTGAGGTAGATGATGATCTAGAAGGTGAGGTAGCAGAAGAGTGTACCAAGTTTGGGACAGTAACTCGAGTCCTAATATTTGAGATAACCGAGCCAAATTTCCCAGCTGAGGAGGCAGTCCGAATATTTGTGCAGTTTGAGAGATCAGAAGAAGCAACTAAAGCAATTATTGAACTTGACGGCCGTTTCTTTGCGGGTAGGGTGGTTCGTGCCTGTTTTTATGATGTAGAGAGGTTCAACAAGAATGAGTTGGCTCCAATGCCCGGGGAAATTCCTGGCTTTACTTGAAAAAGCAGTGGAAGTCTCAAATGCAAGGGGAGAGGTTCAACAAGAATGAGTTGGCTCCAATGCCCCGGGGAAACTCCTGACTTTACTTGAAAAAACATTGGAAGTTTAAAATGCAAGGTGATAATACATCCTTTAGGAATATCAAATTATGATGGCATTGTGATAGTTTAATAGTTTGGCTATGCTTTTGTTGACACTGGAACTTGGTGTGTGTTATTTTGTTTTTCAATCTAGGCCATTGGCTGAAATCTTAACTCTAATTAAAAAACACTAGTTTGATTGGGCTAATTGTTGCAAGGGTTGGTACTGGGCAGCAACTTTACAAACTCTGTGGTTTGTGGCTTAGTTGTGCATTTTTTGATGGAGTAGTCTAATGCTTCCTCTGCTGAGACCAAAAAATTGTAGATGCTCTTGATGTTTTCTTACCAACTATGGTGGCTCTAAAGGGAGCAAAGTGAAATGAGAGTGGATAAAGTTATACCCAGGGTAGACTTCCCTTGCTACCGAGTTTGAAAGAGGTAAGTGAGACACAATCTTATCAAAATTACTCCCCTAGGAGGATTTCCAAACTCAAAATACTTTGAGGACTTAAATTGAAGAGGAGTGAATGTAATGCTTGGGAAACCGATCGGCAAGGCCGTTGTTTGGGTGGCATAAACCTACCTATTATTCACTTAGACGCATACAAGACATCACATATCAATCAGCTGTTGCCATTTGATCCAGAGTGCATTATGTGCCAAGGATTCTCTAGACTGTTTGTATCATATTTTTACCCCTTCTTTTTGAAAAATTAATTGATAAGCTGTGATTATGAATTAACTGGAATTTGGAAACAGAAGTTACCATTATCCTATTCTTGCAGCGACATCCTTGTTATGTACGTTTGTTGGGCCCTTAACAAATAGAATTCATTTATCCACCAAATAACATTGTGAAGGCTTTGTTGTGGTCTGTTGAGTACATAGTACTTTTGGCTTTGGATGAAAAGCGAAGGTATTCTAACTAAACCTGTTTTCGGTGCCGTAGTCTTCTTTTTTTTGTTATTTGGACTGAAGTTCAGTCGGACAATTATCCACTCAAACATGCAGCACGGCATCTTCGAGGTGATATGGATTGAACCTCTCCCACACAATTTTTCTAGGGAAAATGCTATACTTACCAAAAAAAATTTACAAAATCTTTCATACTAAATGATGTAACACAATTTCTGTCATTAAATATTAATGAGATCTATTTATTTGATGGTGAAAAATTGTATTACATCATTTGGGATATAAATTTGATTAAAAAATTTAATAAACATAACATTATCCTTTTCCTCAATCTAGAAGCAGAATGCACATGGGATTTTGCTGACTGAATTACATACCATCCCAAAAATGAGTAATGATATCAAAATGTTTACCAAATCAATGTGTATGATTGAATTAGTCTGAGTAAATCTTTTGGTAAACACCTCATTTCCACCCAAAAAGATGAGGAACTAGGAACGAGACACCTGTAAGACATTTCTTAATCCATAAGAAAAAAGCTTTCCCAATGCAATATAATTACATAACGTACATACGCTTGTATGTCAAGCCAAAAGAAGCACAATTTGCTTAAAAAAAAAGGAAAAAAAAAAAAAAAAAAAGGAAGGGGGGGGGGGGTGAGGTTGAGGATTTAGGTCATTATATATTCTTTTCAAAAAAATAAAAGCTTATATAGCAAAAGAGGCGATTATGATTCAGGCATGGTTGCATCAAAAAGACTGTTTCTGAAAGGTATTTGGAAAGCTCAAAAAAGGGTGCCTGAAAATTTCAAGCATGATGTTAAGGCAAACCCACTGGCGTGCTTTGGGTTGAAGCCCTCGTATCCTGCAAGTACACGTGCTGGTGGTGATATACATCCGGCATTCACCACCTCGGCTGAAGATGCTGATTGTCCATTGGCTGCAGTGGTACAATAGTTTCGGGACCACATGAAACCTCAATTCTCAATGCCGCACTCAGCAAAAACTCGGGGAAAAAAAATAGCCGGGAAAAAGTAGAAGACAAGGGTCCATTATTACTATTTCAAGATGCATGGTACTAAAGTCACTGTGGCATTTCAAGGTCTGGTCTTCGGTCAAGTGCTTCTATTGTTGAAACATCTGGAAATGCATCTGGATAGGTGGCCAAAATCTTTGCCTTCAGACTCCTAATAATTCAGAAAAAAACAAAAAAGCCAGATTACCAAACTGTGATTATATCCAAACGAAAGTTCCCAATAGGAAGTCAAGAAATGAACAAGGTTCAACCCGTGAACTATATTGAGCTAATGTTCAACTATATCTAGGGAAAATTCAAAATGGGGAACATCAATCTAACTTGCCCATCAATTGTAACTTGAGCAACAGAAAAAGGGCATGACATAGAAAGAAGGAGAGTAACAAATCTAAAGCTGTCATATGGATAATATATGTCATAAGAGGAAAGGAAATAAAGGGTTAAAGATGTATGCCAACATCTAGTTAGATTAAAAACTACTGACCAGATTAATGATGGATGCTATTAAAGCATTCAACTCAATGGATAGACCCATCAGGCTCATATACTAGCTTGGAAGCTCTTACAAATGTGATATGGACAACATGACACAAGCGAGTCATATTCGATCCTCAATCACATGTGGAGACAGAAATACACAATCATACCGCACTACCATCAAACTCAAGTGAACACAAATGTTGAACATGATGAGTAGACCGGGAACAAACAACTGAGGTTTGACCCCAGCCTTCCCCAACCCAGCTCCAATACCACTTAAAACATGCAATGGAAACCTATTTGGTTACAAGGGAAGAGGCCCGCAAAGTACATTTACTAGATTGGGAGATATTACCAAATATGGAACAAGATCTAAAAGATACCAATACTTCTGATTTTTTAGAATTTCTAAGAAATTATGCCCCAAATCAAGGTAGATAGGTTCTCAACAAGGTTTATAAAAAGAAATTAAAAAGGAGAGAAGGTACATAGTTCTCCAAAAGTATTGAACTGGTTCAGCAAGAATAGATGGACTTCATGATTCTGATAAATATCAAACCAGGTTATTCAATCAAACCAGGTTATTTGAATAATGGATTTCAAATCCTTATCCGAACAGGACAGATTAGAGGAGAACCCCAAAAACCATTCAATTGTTCCAACCCAAAGCAGAAATCTTTAGGAATTTTTTCTACTTGAAAAACTCTTGAAGACATAATTTTATATCAAGGAAGCCACGGAGTACATAGGGCAGCATGCCAGATTCCACCAAGTGAGCTCTTCAAATATTTGTATATGAAGGCCCCCCTTGCATGTAGTTTGTTTCTTTAGATTTATACTCTGGCATCTATGCTTTAATCTTATGCGATGAATAGCTGATTCAGCTTTTCGAAACTTTTTAGGAAGTTAACATCAAATGGAATAGACAACTTGATTTTCAATGGTTGAGTGTTGGAAATGAGAAAAGATCCTAGAGTAAGTTGATAGCATCCACTTAATACCATTAACAACGAGACCGAACAGGAAGCTTGTAGACAGGCACAGATGTAACCTAGCTTTTGTTGGGGTAATCACATGGGACTGATGCACAGATAACCAGAACATAAACCATATGCAGCACACAGATCAAGCTGGAATTTGAACACTTGCAAATTTCAAAGAAACAAACAATGAACTGCACATTTTGTAATTGGGTAATATAGGCATGCTAGGATCTTTCCATATCCAATGCAATTACTGCCTAACAGCAACATAATGATACATCTCTCATCCTAGGGACTGCAAATATTAAGCAGTACCTATCAGCTATAATTGCAAGTTGAGCAAGAATAAGAAGTAAGCGCACCTCAGCTTCTGAAATATGTAGTCAAGGTCTGACTTCATAGATTTCAAAAGACGTGTATTCCTCGATAAGTCACTGGAAACCTCTGCAAAGCAATGCTCTGAATACTCATTAAAATGTGAAAGGACTGCATTGCTATCCTGCAACCTTCCCAATCTGCAATTTAAGGACACAAAAGAAGTAAAAAATACAGTATAAAAAAATCAGTCACCAAGCTTGAGGCGCTATCCAGAGTAAGCAACTGATGCTGCCAAAATACTGAAGCCAAATGGCATATCATACAAGATCCAGAACATTCAGAATTTCTAGTTCATGGGTATTATCAAGCACTAACTGCTCTGCATGGTTAAGTTGCTATAGAAGAAGTCCACCACATGTGTGGACTCTCATGAATACATCATATTATCACGGAGGTGAAAAGGATTCAATGCAGAACATTCTTACTTTAATACCATTTTAATCAACCTGTATTCTAAAAGCTTACACTGTTTGGCCTTCTCTGACAACTTAAGCTTTGAAAATGGTTAATGGACAATATTAAATTGGAGAAAGGTCATGCATTTTCATTACCATTTCAATAATCAACCTGTATCCTAAGAGCTTACATGTTTGGCTCTATCTAACAACTTAAGCTTTGAAAATAGCTAATGGTTAATATGAAATTGGAGGGAGCTCATGCATTTAAACCTCGTCAACTCTGTATAATTTGTTCAACTATATTTCCCATTCAAGTGAGGCCAATCATGAGGGGAAGAGTAACACAAATATTGTGACACCCTGTGCCAATAGCTCAAACTTCTGAAGCAGTGAGATTTTCTAACTTAAATTTAACACTTCATATCCAAAAGATCCTAAACTCAAGTCTTGCACTTATTCTCCTATATTTTTTGTTTGCTAGACAAGGGGCCATGTGAAAGCTACATGTGATGTTGATCAAGATTTTCTTTTGGTGCATTGTTTCAGTCAACTAGAAAACGAAAACATTTTGAAACGTCTCATAAATGCTTCAGAAATAGATAAAAAAAATTGGTATTTATTTTCAAAACATTCTGAAATATGGTTGAAATTGAACCATCTCGAAATATTCTGAAACATTGGTCGAAACATCTCAAAACACCTCGAACTATTCTGAATACCTCAAAGCATTGAAATTTCGATTCAATCACTCGGTCTCTTTGAAAACGGAAACGTTTCGGCTATTTTGACCTTTTTTAAACAAAGTTTTGATCCTTGACTGCAAGATGTTTGTCCAGGCATGTGTCATAAACACTAAAGCAACAATATTTTGAAAACAAGAAATATGACACTAAGGTAGTCAACACTTGATGTAGTAACAAATACACATGTTGCACTGTCTAGTAAATTTCCCGTAGGGCTTAAGGTTGAATAGGTGAAAAATTGAATAAGTCATTACCCAGTGATCAACTCCAATTTTCACAGTGGCTTCCCATAGGAAAGCTCAATTAAAAGGTGAAACTTACTTCTGTTTGACAGAAAGCCATATTCATCCTAATGTTAAATTATTTGAGGAAAAAATCAAATCTCAGTAGCAACTACTATACTTGAACAAAAGGCACATAGCAGCTAAGGAATGCAGCAATGGGCATGTAGTAACTAATAAAAGAAGGATGGTAACAGAAAAACCATTTCAGGGGCAAGCATTTGGCAAGAAAAGTGATGTGCATATAAAATACCCATTGCATAGATTCAACAGCATGAGTTTGCAGATAAATTATCCTTTAATATGTTCAAAAGTTGCACTCTTAAAGTCATTTGATTGAAGTTTC
Organism: Ilex paraguariensis; assembly: GCA_963454935.2. Taxonomy (NCBI): domain Eukaryota; kingdom Viridiplantae; phylum Streptophyta; class Magnoliopsida; order Aquifoliales; family Aquifoliaceae; genus Ilex; species Ilex paraguariensis. Next base: position 70,779 of record CAUOFW020000037.1, on the reverse strand, counting down.
ATCTAGACCACGAACAACATTACTGTGCGAGTATCGTATCCGACAGGTCGTATCTGATACGGTATCTTACAAGGTTACGTCAATCCTAATGAGTGTTTGTGCTTTGTAGCTCATAAACCAAGTTCTATGCTTCCATTCATCAACAAGTGTAGGTCTACAGATGCCAAGTTCCCACTGGTTAATTGCTTTCACAAACCAAGCACAACCCAAGACAAGCCAAATCTCTCTAAAAGCAAACTTGCATGATCACATGCCACGCCTCCCCTGCAAATACAAAGGCCGGGAATAGCCCGGTTACTTCAAAACAGAAAATGATATTGAAAGAATTTCCTTCATCAATCTAGTCTGTATCCAGACCCAGCCTGGATAGAGAAGCAGTTGTCACATAAACCGAGGGTGCTACAATTTATAAAGGATGACCTATATACAGACCCAACCTTCCTCGCTATACTCACAAATTGGCAACCCTAAAAGTAGAACCATAAATTGTCATTCCTACACCGAGCATTTCGCCTTTGCACTAGGCTATGGTCCGGATTGCAATATATTGATCTTAATCACTTTTTTGTGAGTTCTGTGTGGAATCCAAGTCCCAATCTAGCAAAGTTCAAAATTGAGAAGATCCAAATTCAGGATTTACCATCCTCATTCCAACCTCAAGCAGCTCACAAGTACAAACTAACTCAAAATTTGGATTAATGAAATTTGGCAAATCCAAGTAGGAGAGAGAGAGAGAGTACATGAGGTGCTGCAATTGCTTGAGAGAATCCAAATCCTGAGAATTCACTAGGGTTTTGAATTCACGAGAAACCTCTTCGGTCGCTGATCTGATCGATTCTTTCTCCGATTGCTCCATCTCTCCGATTTCTCATGTACTGCGCTCCGGCTCGTGGGTCTTCCATTCATTCTACCCGGACTGTTTAACGACAGGAATCGCCACAAATTAAGTGGATTTGGACGAAATTTTAACGGATTTGGTTGCTAAATGAGTTAATTTGTTAAACACGTTTAATAAATGGATCGTATCCGTTTACTCGTTTAAATAAATTTAATATAATAATAAATTAATAATTATTTTATATACATATAAAATAATGAATGAGTAAAAAAAAATAATAAAAAAATCATTTAAAAAAAAATAAAAAAATCAATTTAAAGCATTGAATTGTCTTTTTTTTAAATCCAACGTCGCCATAGTAAAGAGATGGAGCTTTGGTTATCTATAAAAAGGGTAGTGGGCCTCTTACTTTTCAGTTGATCGACTGTGACTTATGATTGTTGGTTATGGTTGTTGGCAGTTGGCGTTAGATGAAATTTTTCAAATTGAGGAAAGTACACTTGGAAGAAAAAAAAATGAAGTGTAAAAATTTGTTAAAATAATAAATTTATTTTTTTATTTTTAAATGGGTTAAACGAGTCATGTCGTATTACCCGTTTATTAAACGGTTCGTGTTCGTGTTAAAATTTTTTACTTATTTATTAAACGTATCGTGTATGAGTTTGTATATTTTTCACCCATCACCCGTTTAATCCGATACGATTGACACTCCTACTTTTACAGCAGCCAGGCACGAATCCAAGCTCCAAGGCCTTTGTTTTTTGGGAGGGAATTGGATTGGATTGTCCAAACCCGGGTTTGACCCAAAAATGATATTCAAAGATATGATTTAATATTTAATACTGTCCATACCCATATTTGATATGTACAGAAATATATAACTATTATGATAATATATTTGTATATAAATAACTATTGTGCCCCTTAACCAATTTGTATATATGAGGTACATAGGATATATAGGGGTATAAATGTCATTTGTATGTTAAACTCCCAAACCCACAAATGAAACCCACTATTCCTGGGTTTCATGAAACCCAAGTATGTGAGTTTCATGACCGGCCCGAGTTTGAAATCCTATCTATACTTCATGGTTGCCAAACTTGGGTTTAAGGGAGTTTACTCCCCAACCCATGTTCCCAAGCCCCCCAAACCCACATACCAAACAACCCCCAAGTGTAGTGGGGCTAACTCAAACTCGGGTGTTAATACTATTTTACAATGTATAGTTTCATCGTAAAACATATACAAGTAATATATAAAAAGAGTTAACAAAAAATTTAATCATAAAGTTATACCAAACAAATATTTTTGTATCAAAAAATAGTGCCAAATAATAAATTAATTTAATATATGAAAAAATCCAAATTCTTAACAATTTTCATAATTATTTTAACAAGTTTTCACAATTAATATTTGAAAATTCTTTCTCAACATATGTAACTAAGTAATTATTTATCTATTGATCTCTCGATTTTTTATTATGTTCCTCGGTGAGCAGTATTTATTGAAAATAATTTATTATTCAATCTTAATCAATCAAAATAGTTTTGGAAGTCAAATAATTTATAACATAAATATAAGTCTAGTAAATCAAACTTAGACATACAAACATCATAATTTCTCATAATCAGATTTCTCCAGCCCATCAAACCAAATGGTTTAATCTAAAAAATAGTTCATAACATGTGCTGATGCACAAAATGACTTTACACACCATCTGTCAAGTGTGATTAATAAATGCAGTACTTAAAAGTAAAGAGAGATGGAGGAGACAATATTTATAGTGGTTCAGTCAACGTGACCTACGTCCACTTTTGAATAGCATTGGTCGCCGGGTACTTTATTAGCTCAAAGGTGCAGGGAGCAGAGAGTACAAGTTTTGAGGGAGAAGAAAGAATCATGTTCAGGTAAAAGTGTGATGCCCCAAGTGTTACTGATGTGTGCAATTTATAGTGGTCCCCTAACAGGTTGAGGTTATTTTACGGCAACCAAGCAACTATTTTGGTGGAGCTCACGATTTTTTCTCAACGGACAAGGTGGTTGAGGTGCTCTCCATAAGACGTGGTCAAGAATGAGGTGAGGGTGGACTGTTTCCTCGGCGGTGCAGGTAAGACTCCCATTCTTTTTCTCTTGATGACGTAGCGAGGCTGATAAGTTTGAATGAACTTGGACCATGTTGGGCTTGGTGGATCCTTATAAGGTTGAACACTTTAATTGAAATTGGGCTTTCTACATAAATTGGGCTATTTAGGCTTGACCCATCATTTACCATCCAATGGCCTGTGTCCAAGAAAACTTGAAGAGGGGTGCATTAGCTTACATCTTGAGTTTTAAATGTTAGAGACTCCTTTTGCTAGATGACTCTTCCCTTGCACGATGCATTTTTTGCTTTGGTGCATACCCCAAGTTTTTTCCACTTTTGCTTGGATTTTTAAGAGAGCCCATAACTTTCAATTTGGGCCTTTCCCTCTTAAAAAACCCTAGGCTATAAATATAACCTTCTTCTTCATTCCACCCATTTCTTTCACCTTGAGATTGAACACCTATTCTTGAAAACTTTGGGAGCCTGAGTTCTACCCATTTCATTCATTTTGAGATTGAACTCCCATTCTTGAAGACCTTGAGAGGGGAAAAGAGTGCTCTTCTTGAATCTTTCCAAGAAATATATATATAGGTAGGATTTCTTCCTTTTGAGTGGAGTATCCAAGTGGGTAATGTCGAATGAGGAGGGAGATGTGCAAAGTTTCATTGAAATGGTGGAGATTGAAGAAAGGGAGGTGGTGGGCGCCACTTTAGGTGCTGAACTAGGCGCCACTTTAGGCCCTGGTTTGGGCCATTTTGAGGAGTTTTCTTGCTTTAGGAGGAGTGCAGGGGGCTGTCTGGGTGTCGAAAGTGCTGTCCTGGACAGCTTGGGTGTCAAAAATGCTGTCCTGGACAGCTTGGGTGCTCAGACAGGCAGGCTAGGCAGTAGGAGCGAGCAGACAGGCGGGCTGGACAGCAGGGGCGTGCAAATAGGTGGGCTGGGCAGTAACGTGAGGGGCGTGCATGCCAAAAAAGGGGCTACCCAGGCCAGCAGGTGTGCAGCAGGCGAGCTAGGCAATAGCTTGGGCACCAAAAATGCTATGGGGGATGATCTGGGTGCCAAAAATGCTGATTTGTGCAACTTTGGAGGGACATGAAACACTAGGCTACCCCGTTTAGGCGAGCAAAGGTGGTCAGGCACCTCTCCAGGTGCTGGGCTACCTCGTTTGGACGAGCATAGGGTGTCAGACACCTCTCCACGAGTTGGGTCGAACACTACAGACGACAAGGAAGTTTTGGGCGCCGATTTTGGTGATGATGATCTGACTCCGTCGAGTGTAACTTTTCAAACCCACATTCCTTAAGACCTCTTAAGGGGTGGCTCAAGCCATTCCTTGCGTCCTCGTAGTAAGAAACGCAAAGGCAATGTGTACTTGATGACAATGGGTCCAAGGTAAGTACATTTTCCAGTTTGTTCAATTCGGATGAAGACATTTTGAGGCTTGTTTCCACTTATCGTATTCCTCCGATCGTGTTATGTTGTCGGGCTGAGATGGGTGAGCTAGCTTGTTACGATTCCTCTTGTGATATTGCCGTTTATAAGGAGATGCTTGAGGCAGGGCTCAAATTTTCCATGTCTCCTCCCATTTGTCACATTCTTTATTACTTTTCCTTGACTTTGGGGCGTTTAGCGCCTAATGGTTGAAGAGTCTTGTTAGCCTTTCTTGTTTTATGGAGGAAGGTGCATCATGAAGATGCTTCTCCGGTGGAGCTCTATGCAGCTTATAACTTGAGCGAGACTCCTGCACCAAATAGAGGGTGGTACTATTTTACCACAAGAAGCGGCACAGTGCTCACAGGATTACGCTCCAACTGCCATAGCTAAAAATCTAGCTTCTTCTTCGTTTGCAGGGAATGGGCTGCAGAAGTTGATAGGGCCTTGGTACCAATACGGTGGGGGTGCTGCTAGAAAATCCGGTACGCCGCATATTCGCTCCATTTTTTTTACATGCATGTATGCTCATCATCCCTTTGCAGACATGCCTGTGCTCTCCAAAGATCAAGAGTGGAAGTTGCAGGCCGTGAAGGCTTGCCTTGACAAAGATTTGGGAGCTCTTTTACCCAAGGATGCTAGAGTTGTTACTCATTCCCCAAAGTCTGGTGGCTCCTCTTCAAAGAAAAAGAGTGAGTTGATTTAATTTTCTCCTCCACTTGGTATTTTTTATCTACATGACACTTTACTATTTTCGTAACAAGTAAAAGAGTGGTAATGTCCCGCTATTTTAGTAGGAACACTCATTCTTCCAAGGTGGCGAGGATGGGTGATGCCCCCCAAGTGACTCCTACGGCGGTGCCTCCACAGCCTGTGACTCTTCCCGTTGCTACTCTAGAGTCTTCCTTGGCGAGCACACCTTCCGCCCTCCTTCGTCCCCTCCTCATGCAAGAACTTCTACTGGGGTGCCGATTTGGTCTGGTCCCATGATGGGGAGACCGCCAGTCATCAGGGAAAGATTTGAGAGGTTTGTGTTTGGACCCAAAGTTTCTCAGCTTAGTACTTTGGGTACCGAGAGGATTGTCAACACATATTTGGAAGGCCTAGCTCAAGTAAGGGTTTGCTATTTCCCTTTCTTTGGTCCTTTCTTATGCATTTGACCTTTCTTTATCTTTTATCTTTTTCTGGTTTCGACCTCATCAATCTACTTGCTTTCAAGGGCTTACGCTCACAGCAAGCTGAAGCTAGATCATGACGCTGTGCAAAAGGAGCTTCTGACTGCCGAGGAGAGGATTGCCGAGCTTGAAGCTGCTAGTAGGATTTCTCAGTCTAAGCTTGTAATGGCTCATGAGAGGGCAACCAGGCTTGAGTTTGAGATTTTGGTGATCCGTGAGAGGGACTCGCTCAGAGAGGATGAGCTTGTTGAGGCTCATGAGAGGGCAACTAAGCTTGAGACTAAGGTCTTGGCGACCCACGAGAGGGACGCGCTCAGGGAGGCTGAGCTTGCAAAGACTCGTGGGAGGGCCATGCTTAGAGAGGCAACTGTAGAGACAGAGGTGAAGACTGCTAAGGAGAGAGCTTCTCTAGCTGAGGTGGACCTGGAGAATGGCCTCGCGGATGCTTTCATTGACGGTTTCAAGGAGCTCTAAGGGAAGATTTCTGCTACTTTCCCCGATATTGATTTTTCAGGCTTCGTGCCTACTGGAGCGCCTGATGACAACAATGGGAGCTCTGATGATGATGATGACGACGAGGATGAGGTGGAGGACGACTGTGAGAGCAGTTAGAGTGCTAGAGACTTGTATTTTTATTTTTTTTAAGAGAGGCAGATTATAGCCTTGAGGGGCAGATTATAGCCTTGCTTTTTTGTACTGATAATCCTTTGAAATGTAATGCGAAAGATCTTTTTTGGAGTAAAACGCAAAAAATTTTATTGATCTATTGCTTATACAAAGCAATGTTGGATAATAATCCCCCAAAAAAGTACATTGAATATTGGGTAGTAATCCCAAAAAAGGTAGAAAATAAAAACAAGTCCCCAACTTCTACTACTTTGATGCTCTCAAGGTGTCATTGGTAATACCTTTTCAAGCGCTTTGCGTTACATGGATGGAGTAAGACCTTCCCCTTAGCATTCTGGATCCTGTAGGTGCCTGGCCTCACCATTTCTGTTATAATGTAGGGTTTTTCCCAATTGGATCTCAGCTTCCCTTTGTGTGAATCTTTTGTGGCGAGGATCACTTTCTTGAGGACCAAGTCTCCTAGTTGGAAGGAGCGAGGCTTCACCCTCAAGTTATAATATCTCGCCATGCGTCGTTTGTACTCCGCGTTGTGGGCCATAGCCATCTCTCTTGCTTCCTCCACCAAGTTGAGGTTGATGTAGAGTCCTTCCTCGTTGGTGATGGGGTCATGGTGCTGGACCCTTAGAGAGTGTACCCCTATCTCTATGGGGATGATTGTCTCAGTTTCAAAGGCAAGGGAGAAAGGGGTTTCCCCAATAGGGGTTCTTGGCGTGGTTCAATAGGCCCACGATGCACTTGGGAGCTCGTCGACCCAAAGACTCTTCTCTCTTTCAAGCCTTGTCTTTAAGTTGCGTAGCACCATTCTTACCATGACTTCTGCTTTCCATTTGCCTGCGGGTGTGCTGGATTGGAGTGAGGCTGTTTTATCTGAAGGTCGGAGCAGAAGGAGTTCACCAGCTTGTTATCGAATTGCTTGTCGTTATCGCTGACAATGGCATGGGGAATACCGAAGCAACAGACTAGGCTCTTCCAAATAAAGTCTTTGACCTTTGCGTCTATGATTTTTGCTAAGGACTCGGCCTCTGCCCATTTGGTGAAATAGTCGACTGCCACCACCACGAATTTGTACTGTCCTTTGCTGAGAGGCAAAGGGCCTAGGATGTCGATACCCCATTTGGAGAAAGGCCATGGACTTGAAATGATGTTAGCTCCTCCGGTGGTTGTTTGGGCATAATTGTGAAGCGTTGACACTTGTTACATGTCTTGGAGAACTCCTAGGCGTCCCTTACCATTGTAGGCCAGAAGTAGCGTTGTTTGAGCGCCTTATGGGCGAGGGAGCGCCCTTTAGAGTGGTTCCCATAGATCCCTTTGTAGATTTCTCGCAGGGCATAGTGAGTTTTTTCAGGTGAAAGGCACCACAACATCGGCAAGGAGAAGCCTTTCTTGTACAAAGTGTCCTGTAGGATGGTGAACTTAGAGGCCCTCATTCTGAGTTTCCTGGATTTTAGAGGGTCATTTGGTAGTGCACCATCTTTGAGGTATGTCCTTATTGGGGTTATCCAATTTGACTCAGCTGATGCACAATTGACATTCGTGGCCTTCATGTCTAACTTGCTTGGCTCGAATTGGTGACCGATGAATGCTAGTCCTCCTAGTGGGGCTTCCAAGGGTGAGGCAAGCCTTGCAAGTGCATCAACGGCCACGTTGTCTTCTCTCAGGATGTGACAGATCTGGAAGTAATTGAACTTTGTGATCATGTTTTTTGCCATGCCAAGGTATTCTTGCATTCTGGCTCCTTTGGCTTCGAACTTGCCCTTCACTTGATTGACTATCAGTTGAGAATCGCTGTAAGTGGCAAGGTGTTGAGCTTCCATCTTAGCTGCCAATCTTAATCTAGAAAGGAGGGCTTCGTACTCTGCCTCATTGTTGGAAGCAATAAAGTAGAGCTTCACTGCACACTTGAGGGTAGTACCATCGGGGTTGATCAAGATCAGGCCCACTCCTCCTCCTTCACTGGTCGAGGAGCCATCTACGTAGAGTTTCCAGAGTAACAGAGAGGAGGGTTCAGAGATTAAAGTGGGAGACTGGGCACTAGGCTGGGTGCCTTGGAGTGTCTGGGTGCTAGAGGGAGATGCCTAGGTGCCTGGGGGAGTGCCTGGGCGCTTGGAGGAGCTGTCTGGGCGTTAGAGGAGGCTGCCTGGGGGCATGGGCACTAGAAGGGGCTGCCTGGGTGCCATTCTGGGCACCTGAGGGGGTTGCTTGGGCACCTGTCTAGGTGCCAGAGGCTGCTTGGGGATGAAGGTTGGGCATAGATTTGGGTGCTTGAAATGACTTGGGCGCCTGCTAGGATTTTGGGTGTCCCCGTTGGGCATCTGGGTATCCTTGTTACTCACTTTCTTTGCCGGTGTAAGCTTAGTAATAAAATCTACCAGGGCTTGTGCTTTGATGGCTGCCCTTGGTTGATACTAAATATCGAACTCGTCGAGTTCCACTGCCCACTTAAGAAGTCTGCCATATACGTCTGGCTTCCCCAGGATTTTTTTTTAGAGGTTGGTCTGTGACGACAACTATGCTGTGACTTTGAAAGTAATGTCGTAGTCGTCTTGCCGTTGTGATCAGGGAGAGTGCTAGCTTTTCTAGCCCCGAATATCTGACCTCTGCTCCCTGATATGCCCTGCTCACGTAGTAAATAGGCTTCTGCACTCCATCATTGTTTCTAATGAGCATGGAGCTTACTGCTGATAAGGAAGTAGAAAGGTATAGATGGAGAGTTTCTCTTGGAGTGGCATGTGATAGGAGGGGAGGTGTAGCCAAGTAGGCTTTGAGTCTTTGGAAAGCCTCATCTGGCTCAGGTTCCCACTTAAAGGCCTTTTTGAGAATCTTGAAGAAGGGGAGACATTTGTCTGCAGACTTGGCGACAAACCTATTGAGTGCTGTGACTCTCCCATTGAGCCACTGGAGCTTCTTGGTTGAGGAAGGTGACTTCATGTCGAGGATGGCCTTGATCTTATCGGGGTTCGCCTTAATTCCCATTTGATTGACCATTAAGCCCAATAACTTTCCTGACCCTATGTCAAAGGTGTACTTCTCCGGACTGAGCTTCATGTGATAGGACCTCAGGACATTGAAAGTTTCCTGGAGGTGATCGATGTGGTCTTTTGATGCGAGACTCTTCACCAGCATGTCATCCACGTATACCTCCATCGTTCGCCCGATCTGAGAGTGGAATGTCTTATTCACCAACCGTTGGTAGGTTGCTCTACGTTCTTTAGTTTGAAGGGCATGAACCTATAACAATAGGTTCCCTTCAGAGTGATGAATGATGTCTTCTCCTAGTCTGGGGGATACATGCTAATTTGATTATACCCAGAGTAAGCATCCAGGAAAGTGAATAACTTATGCCCCACAGTGGCATCGATGAGGAGGTTGATCCGTGGCAGCGGGTAACTGTCTTTCGGGCATGCCTTGTTGAGTTCTGTGAAGTCGATGCAAAGACGCCAATTCCCATTAGCTTTAGTGACCATCACCATATTGGAGAGCCACTCGGGATATGCTACTTCTCTAACGACCCCGTTATCTATTAGCTTTTTCATCTCCTTGTCCATAGCTTGGGCCTTTTCAGTGGATGCGCCTCTTAGCTTTTGGCAAACATGCTTGTAGTGTAGGTCAACATTGAGATGGTGTGTGGCCACTTCTGGGTCGATGCCCTCAAGGTCTGCATGTGACCATGCAAAGATGTCCATGTTACGTCTAAAAAAGTCTGTTAACGGGCCAACCAAGTCTTCAGAAAGGGAAGAACCAATGTATACTCTTCTGTCTGGGTGCTCTTTATCCAAGACCATAGGGGTGAACTCCTCGACTGGTTCTCCTCTTTTTATGATGGAGTCATCCCTTGGGTCAAGGACCTCAACTTGCAACGCCTCCTGTGGCTTCCTAGTCTTCATAGAGGAGACATAGTACTCCCATGTTGCTACCTAGTCTCCTCTGACCTCTCCGACTCCATTTGGGGTTGGAAAATAGAGGATGGGATAATAGGTGGAGGGTATAGCTCTTAATATGTTAAGAGTAGGTTGTCCCAGTATGATATTGTAGGCTGATGAGCAGTCTATTACCAAGAAATTGACCATGACTATGGAGCTTTAGGGTGCTGCTCTGACCGTGACAGGTAGGGTGATGGACCCTAGGGGATACACCTTATCTCCTGAGAATCCAATGAGGGGTGATCTGATAGGCTACAGTCTCTCCCTGTCTAGGTTGAGCTTGTTATAAGCCTCTGCGAATAGGATATCCGTAGATTTGTCGCTATCCACCAGGATCTTGCGCACTTGAAAATTGGCCACGATCATTGTGAGCACCAGGGGGTCTTCATGGGGGTGCTGAATTCCTTCCAAGTCCTTATTTGAGAAGGATATGACCTTGCTACCGCCATACTTTGGTGTCTTGGATGGGCGCAACTCGTCGAAGTGCCTCGTCTTTTTGGTGTGGGCCTTCATTGCAGAGAGTGATTCTCCGCCTTTTGCTAGTCCTCCCGAGATGTTGTGGATCTCCCCAATGGGTTGCTGATCTTCTTGATTGTGAGGTGGTGGTGCTCGTTCCCTACCAACAACATACTGGCGTAGGTGACCACGTTAGATGAGCTCCTCAATTTGTCTTTTGAGGTCATAGCAATCATCGGTGTCATGCCCATGGTTGCGGTGGAAATGACAATACTTGTTAGGATTTTTGCTATTTGGAGGAGACTTCATCTTCCCCAGCCATTTTATCGCGGGGTCATCCTGAATCTGGAATAGGATGTGTCCGACAGCGGCATTGAGGGGAGTGAAGGCTTGTCGGTCCCTCTGAGGAGCAGTTACTAGCCGGTCTTTGATGGGAACCCTTTCTGTTCTGCTGTGCTTGTTGGTAGTCTTCTTCTTGTCGTTCCTCTCTCTTTCCTTCCTCTGTTCCCCTACTCTGGAAGATTCATCTCGCTTGGCCTTTGTGATGTCCTCAGTATTTATGTATTTCTGGGCCTTTGCTAGTAGCACCGGCATGCTCCTTGGTGGGCACTTCATCATTGAGAAAAGGAAGCATGACGAGTGGAGGCCTCCCAAGAAGGCGGTCATAGTCACTTTGTCATCAGGCTCATCAACTTGGAGTACTTCCTCATTAAAACGAGTGAGATAGCTCCTCAGGCTCTCCTCCCGGTCCTGCTTTATGCTAAGCAGGTGGGTGACAGGCTTCTAGTGGTGACGCCCTCTGAAATGTGACATAAACAACCTGCTTAGCTTAACAAAGGAGGCTCGGGAGATTTTAGTGAACCATTGTCGTGCGGATCCCTTCAAGGTGGTTGAAACGCCCTGCACATGATTTCGTTTGGGACATTGTGCAGCTGCATCAGAGTTTTGTAAGTGTTGAGGTGGTCTAGTGGATCTTTTGTTCCATCAAAAGTCTTTACGGATGATATTTTGAACTTTTGAGGGAGGGGATAGTTTGTCACGTCAGGTTTGAAAGGCGTGTCAGTCCGCTTTACTAGGTAGTCCACTGTCTCGGGTCCCTGTGCCTTCATGGCATTGAAGACGTTGCCCAGTTAATTTTGCACTTCCTTGATTTTCTCGTCTCAATGATTGGGGGCTCCTTTGGAATGATCATGAAAATGACTCCCATGCTCCGAGCTTTGGTTCTCTCCCTCATCCTCTTGGAGACGAGGATCTTCACTATGGGAAGCAGAAGGAGGAGGAGGAGAGGAGGTGGAAATCCCTCATGATGCTCCCCTGTGTGGGGTGCCCAAGGGGACTCCAAAGGGGGCACCCAGCCCTGCATGGGCGCCTAGGTGTGGAGCAGCAGGGTGTGGAGCTCCTTGATGTCCAGGGCATGGAGCTCCTTGAGGTCCTCCAAGCTGTGCTCCTCCAGGTTGTGCTCCTCTTGTCCGACGAGCATGAGTTGCAGTATCTACTGGTTTTGGGCCACCAGCTGCTGCATGGTCTCCAACATTTGCTGTGAATTTGGAGCTAAAGCATATGGGATAGGGTTGGTATGTGGAGGAGCAATCTCCTCTTCTCGTGGAGGATTGTCTTCAGGTTGATTCATCGATCTGGTAGTGATCGCTACTAGTTCAGCAAGTGAAGTGTTTAGAAGTGTGAATTTTGTCGTTTTTCATAGACAGCGCCAAACTGATGATGCACAAAATGACTTTGTACACCACATGTCAAGTGTGAGTAATAAATACAGTAATTAAAAGTAAAGAGAGATGGAAGAGACAATATTTATAGTGGTTCGTCAACATGACCTACGTCCACTTTTGAATGGCCTTGGTCGCCGGGTACTTTATTAACTCAAAGGTGTAGGGAGCAGAGAGTACAAGCTTTGATGAAGAAGAGAGAATCATGCTCAGGTAAATGTGTGATGCCCCAAGTGTTGGTGGGGTGTGCAATTTATAGTGGTCCCCTAACAGGTTGGAGCTACTTTGTAGCAACTAAGCAACTATTTTGATGGAGCTCATGACTTTTTCTCAACAGGCGAGGTGGTTGAGGTGCTCTCTATGAGACGTGGTGAAGGATGAGGTGAGGGTGGACTGTTTCCTCGGCGGTGCAGGTAAGGCTCCCATTCTTTTTCTCTTGATTGGACTTGGACCATGTTGGGTTTGGTGGGTCCTTATAAGGTTGGGCTCTTTAATTGAGATTGAGCTTTCTACATAAATTGGGCTATTTGGGCTTGACCCATCAACATGTAAATTCTAAATATAATAATCCCATTAAATTATAACAACTTACAATTCTCTTTATTAATTTATCATACAAGAATAGCACAACATATATATATATATATATATGTGTGTGTGTGTGTGTGTGTGTGTGTGTGTGATTAGGGAGACCAAATCCGGAATCGTAAGAGTAAAATTCTTGGAATCACCGTGATCTCTGAAAAGTAAAAATAAAAGTACTTTTTACTCTTGCTAACGACTAAAGAACCCCACAAGTTTGAGAAAATACAAGACTAGTCTTGAATTTAAATTTTTTTCAATGGGGGCACCTTTTACCAGATTTTAAAATTTTAAACATTTCACATTACTCCCCAAATATTTTTAAAATTTTAGTAAAACAACTTTTAACAGATTTTAAAATTCACCTTACTCCCTAAATCTTTTTAAAATTCTAGGGGGGGGGGGGGGGGGCAGCTGCCCCACTACCCCACTGTAAATCCACCTCTAATAGCTACTCCAAAGAGAGAGAGAGGAGAAACTTTTTTCTTTTTGAACGTGAACAGATTGAAATGAATAAAAATATACAAAAAAAGGTCAATAACATCTTGAACCCTAAACTTTGCAACTAGTTGCAATTTTCCCCTTTATTAAAATTAAAATGTCTCGCCTTGTTTTTAATTTTACAAATTTATCCCTCCTAACATATATTGAAGGGGTAATAAAGTACATAAATTTAATTTCATTAGGTGATGTACACGTGCATAGATTATTTTAAATTATATTTTTTTGTTATTTATTTTATTCAATAAGATTTTGTAGGTTTTTGCTTAAATTGTGCATAGTAAAAAAATTCAAACAAAATCACAATAAGAATGAAGATTCTATAAATACATACATAATATTACACGAAGATTCTATAAATACATACATAATATTACACCTCAGTTCCATACTGAAGCACAAGAAGCACCACATTCAAAATGAATTCATACAATGATCCAATCTTCTTATACAATATTTATGAAATTGTCTAAATACAAAGATATGACCAGATGATGCAGACTTGATGGTGAAATTGTCTAAATAAAAATATGTTTTACAAAATTATATCATTGCAAAGGTGTTACAGGGCCAAATGTCACCGGACAATGCATAAAAGCTTTATCGTCTTCACATGAACCATATTCATTTCTAATATGACATTCTCTATTTATTAGGCTATCAGTGAAGTTAAAACTTGGGGGAGCAGAAGAACATACCATAGGATGGTCAACTATATATATAACATTCTTTAGAGTAAGATATATTATTAAATCATGATATTATGAAATTCAGTCAACAGTAGATTAAGTTTTATAAATTAAATGAATCCACCTAGACCATGATAACAGGACATCCATTGTTGTAAAGAACAACAATTACCTTGGGAATTCTCCACCATCACCATGCTTATGTAGGAATTTGCAAATAAGGATTTGATAATTTGATGAATGGAGAACTAGCCTTTGAGGGGTAGAAACTCTCTTTGATATGAATGTAGTAGGGTTGAGATTTTCCTTCTAATGAGTTTTCTCTAAATTGGGTGTTTCTTACTAGTAGTTCTCTTTGTATTCAAAGAGTCTTATTTAGACTGGAGGATCTAGCTATTACCACTCACCTGATTAGTCTACATGTCCAATAATATTTTCTCAACTCCCTGCAGTCAAAAAAAGTTAAAAACACTCCAAGTATATCTTCACTAGTCTTTCACTACTTGATGAGTCCCTTTTGCCAAGTCACCCATACTGACTAGAAAAGATCCAACCTAAACATCCAATCATATCAATGTAATATATATATATATATATATGCACTATTATAAATAATATTTAATACATAATAATTTCATAAAAAGTTCATCTGGATATATGATATGAATAATACAATATTTAACCAATGGATTTGTATTTTATATATTCTAGATTTAACCACCAACCGTGGCTTAGTTATCATCGAGGGATTTTAGCCACATAATCAATAGTAATAGGTTTTAGCCACATATATTCCAACATCCCACTTGGCTACAAGCCAGAAATGAAACGACATGTCGTTTTAATTCTTCAGTTTTAATAGGTTTTGTCAATGGGTCTGCAACAATGTCTTTTGTACAAAAATAATCATTAGTAACATGCTCTTTTTGTATTATATCACTTATATAGTGATATTGTAACTTCATATGCTTACCTTTGGGTTCAATTTTATCATTTTAATGGTTTTTATCGCAACCTCATTATCACAAAAAAATACAAATAGGTATATTATTTACACAGATAAGTTTTAAATCAGTTATAAACCATTTTAACCATACGACTTTGGAAACAATAATACTACAAAAGTGACATATCCAACTTCCATAATACTTTTAACTATGCAACTTTTTTTTTACTAGACCATTAAATAACACTACCACCAAAAATAAATACATAACCTGTGGTGGATTTTCTATTATAAATATCACTAGTAAAATCAACATCACAATAACCATTAACATTTTATATCATTAGCTTGATATGTTAATG
This sequence comes from Ilex paraguariensis, assembly GCA_963454935.2. Taxonomy (NCBI): domain Eukaryota; kingdom Viridiplantae; phylum Streptophyta; class Magnoliopsida; order Aquifoliales; family Aquifoliaceae; genus Ilex; species Ilex paraguariensis. The sequence continues at coordinate 55,445 of CAUOFW020000037.1, read as the reverse complement.
AAAAATCTAATGTGCCTTGTATATATCTAAGTACACGTTTCACAGCTAACTAATGAGGTATATCCGAATTATTTTGATATCGAGTAATCAAACTAACAACATAGCTGAGATCCTGTCTAGTGCACAATATAGCATACATCATACTGCCAATAACTTTCACATAGGGTTTAGATTTCATTTATTGTATTTCTTCTTTAGTTTTAGGAGCCATATTCTTAGACAATTTTTGTGACACCCCAAAATTCAGGTGTCCGTAATTACCCCGCTGATCACCTATCAACCCGCAAAATACCCGTGGATACTGTGTAACTCGATACCACACTATTATGTCCAATTTACCGGAATCCATAACTTAACAAAATTTGGGCAGAATCTCCTTTGTACGGGGATCTCTATCCAAAATACAGCTTGTGTAATCATACAATATTGACCACACCGAGTCCATTTATCCATACTCATATAACAATATGCAAATTTACATTAAAATAGTTCATATGAATTCGATTACAATCCTTAACGTACATTACATGCTCAAAAACTAATTGACATATTCGTTTTACAAAAGCATAGTTTAAAAGCCACATTTTGGCTTTTCTTCATCAATGAGGGCTCGAATAAGAGTCGTCCATCGGCGCATGTCCTGCACTTGAAATATTGTCCCCATAAAGGGTGAGCCACGCTCAATAGGGTATCTCCTAAAGAGGCTACTCCCCAACCTAGATGCATATGAAATGCTCACATGCAATTTACAAGCAATAATCATTTCATTCAAAAATATGCAATTCAACAATGGAATCCTCAATGCCATGTCATGCTATGAGATGAGACTCATACATGCAACTCAACGCGAGCCTTTACCAGCTCCCTCAACACATGCAATGTCATGCATATGAATCTGGGCCTTCCAAGCCCCTGCAATTGATGTTACATATCTAATAACCTTTTTAAATCCCGAGTCTTTCTTGGGGTGAGTATTTATGGACTCACACCAACGACACTTAACCGATACGACATTAATGGACTTTCACCAATGGCTTTGTGTATGCCGATACACTTTATGAACTCAATACCAGTGTGTATCCGAATCACTAGATCTTGCACCCGAGGGAGAATCTAACCCTTCTTACTAACCCCGACCCTATTTTCAATGCAAATCGTGTGACTCAATTGAACTTCGATCCAACTATCCCGAGCCCACATATCATTCACCAAGAATGATGTTTGATCAAACCATGCATACACTCACACTCATGTCAAATACCTATGAATGTAATGCTACCCTTGCATATGCAATATAAATGTACAATTGCATTTCATGTCATTTTGCAACTAGGATCTCAATTGCAATTACAATACTAGGTTCAATATATCATGAGTACATTATGAACAATTCAATATCCAACAACCTTTTCCATGGTAAATTATATCATAAGCATATAACCCCCATAAACAACCTCAATATCAATTTATCATATCAATATATCAACATTTTCCAACATCAAATTTCAAGCATGTTATAACATAATTAATGCAAATAACACACTTAATCCACATAGGCATTTAATCAAACACCTTCAAGGCACCAAATCATGTAAATACATAATATGCTCCATTTCATCACATATTTCAAGAAATCACAAGAAGTAATTTTTACATACCCAATTCATATTAGAATTGATTTAACCATTCTTAATACCCATTTCTCACATTTCAAGTACCATAGGTACGTGCTAAACATGAGATTACATCTCTAATACCCTACCCTTTTCATATATATTCCAAGCATGTTATAATATAATCAATGCAGATAACACACTTAATCCAAATTTGCATTTTATCAAACACCTTCAGGATACAAAATTATGTAACACATATTAAGCCCAAATAATCATATTTCTCAAGAAATCACAACAAGTAATTTCTATACCCAATTCATGCTAAAATTGATTTTAATAATTCTTAATACCCATTTTTCACATTTCAAGTACCTATATTTTTCATGAATTTACCAAACAAGTAAATTCTACAAACCCAATTCATGCAAGATTGGTTTAACACATTTTTATACCAGTTCCCACACTTTATTTACACTAGAAGTACAATAATCAAGAGAATTCATCTCAAGTCATGCTACCCATATCATATGGAACCCTATGTTGAAAATAAACCTAATTAGGAAAAGAACCCTATCTCTTGAAGCATAAAACAATTGTAGGAAGATCCAAGAACCCGAAACAAGCTCTAATACTGTCATGGCCCAAATTTCACAAAAGTATGATTAAAAAAATTACTTTGTTTGTTCCAAAAACACATGCCTGTTTGTTGTAAAAATATCTAGAAAAGTATCTCTTTAGTTTAAATAAATCATTTTTTTTAGAAAATTTAGGCAAAGTTTCCTTTGAAAATCGAGCATCCAGATAATTGGTGAGAGCTACCTGTGAGAGCATTAAACATAATAATAATACCAAACCAGTCATTCACATCATATCAATCATATATATCCCTTCTCATGATATGCACATATAAGTCATTACTGTTCAATACTGGGGTGACAAATGGAGGCCCACAAAGTCCTCCCAAACCCGGGTTATAATCTAATTATCCAAAATTCTTCGTCATGAACATAATATGCAAAATATCTAAAATATTTATAAGTGAACTATTTAAAAGGTCCCAATCTATACATATTTTCTCAAATTAACTAAGATATAAATCACTTACAAATACTCAATAATATACATCATTGTACATTGTTCTTTACGTACTCTAACTAAATATATAAAAATCATAACAACTATCTTCTGCCCCGATACTTTCACTATGCAGCCTACCAACATATGCCCATAACTGAAAATGTTAAATGATAGGGGTGAACAAGCACACACTTAGTAGAATAATCCTTTTCTCAAGCATTTATAAAGTTTTAAAACCAACATTTTACAAACCATACAAATAAGTAATGAAAACTTTCTATAATTTAGTATAGGAAAAAGATAATAAGTAGATCATTTATAAAAATCCCCCAACACATCATCATTAAAAATATAATGTATAAATTAAAGGTTTATACATTTTAAGTCAATCCATCATAGCAAATATCATGTATGCCTCGCATACAGACAATATAATCAATCACACCGGTTCATGCATAAATCATCGTCGGAGAACCTTTTGCGTCTTACACCCTAGGGTCTCGTCGTTTTTCTTGCTTTTCAAGGGAACGTGTAGGGCACAACTTGTGACGCCACATATGCCATCACCGAAAATCGCTACCATTACTAATCCCCCTTAGGACTAGTAGCCGCCTTGGCAACCCGCTCAATAACCCCCAACCGTCTACTAACCCTCTGTTTATTAGTATCGAGCATACATTTTTCAAAAATCATTATTTTCTATATCTATAAATCCTTTTAAAACTTATGTCATAACCTTGACATTTTATCAAACATGTAGTAGGCTCAAATCTCAAAATTTGTATTTTCAAAGCAACATAACCATTTCCAAGAGAATAAGTCATATATATTATGTACAAAATCATAGCATACTTCAAAACTCCCAAATCATAAGTTTAATCAAATACTCATAACTAACATCAAACTAACACTAAAATCATTTTTATGCATGTGGATTCATAATTCATGGCATACTCAACACTAAATCAAGGTTTATAACAAGTATTTTGCTATCAAACACATATCAAAAGTTTAGCTAAAGAAAATACATGAGATGCACAATGTAAATGTAAGAGAGAGAAAAACCCTGCCTAAAAATCAAGAATTCCAAGCCAAGTTCCTTGGATTTTCAAGTAAAGCTCAAGCTTTAGAGACCTTCTTCTTTCCATTTCTCTCTCTCTTTTTTTTTTTTTTTTTTTATCTTCTCCTAGGGTTCTAAGAGATATTGGGTGAGAGTGGAATGAAATAATGGAAAAAATGAGGCTGAAATTGGGGTTTTAAACCCAGAAGTCCCAAATTTATTGTTCATGGAGCAAAAAAAATGTATTTTTCTTTGAAATTACAGTTTTATCACTTAACATTTCCAATTTAATCCCTATGACTATTCTAAAGTTTTTCGACGTTCTGGATTTATTTAATGTTATTTTAACCTTAAAACATTTAGTTTTATGATTTATCTGAAAATCAAAGTTAATTTACACCAAAAATACTAAAATTACTATTTTACCCCTTCAAACTGCTATATAAGCTAAACGTCTATTCCAAGGTTTTCAGACCTCCCGGATTCAATGGTAATGTTACTTTGATATATAAACTTTTAGAATGATTATTTAACTACCCTCTAAAGTTTACATGCTTCCAACTCTATATTTGACCCAAAAGTCATTACGTGTAAACTTAAACCTTGTGATTATTTTACAAATTACGCTTTGAAGTTTTCAAACCTTGAATATATATATTCAAAAATAATACAGAATCTTACAATCCACCCCTCTAAAAGGAATTTTCGTCCTCGAAACTTAGGCTCCCTCGTCTAAGTCTCAATTGTTAACTACCAACCAAGTGAACTCAATTTACCAACACAAGAATATATGTTCTAGTTTCTTTTGTGAATTCACTATCTTCACCATCACATATTTATATAGGCTGATAATCAACCAATCCACCAATCTCAAACTACGAGTATTACAATTAATTAAAATATTTCCAAGTCCATTCATGCCATCACATTTCTTCACTTCAGTTTCATTCTTATAATATTGCTTCATGTCCCATGACAACGCCTCATATTTTCCCGTGTTTTTCTCATTGTCACAGTTATCATAAGTCCTCAAATTTACATTCTTTTTAAGCTATCATATATTTCCAATAACCTGTGCGACTACCAAAACTAATTTCTCACCACTAGGTCACCGACTTTATTGTTTACTCGTCACCTATGGTAATCATTTAATTCTCAATATTATAGTCATTTAAGGTACCATGACACTTTGCCCCATGCTCCAATCCATACTACTCTAGAGTGCACAACTAATGACATGGCCCGACCCAAGATGTGTATGAACCTATCCACCCAAGTTCTTAACCAAACTTACTTCATATACCTTTCATACTTGATCAAATACTATTATCAACCTATAGATAATTTTCGTGCACACTCAGTATTATCGCCATAATATTTTAACGTTTCAATATAACCACTAAAGAATCAAACAAAAAAGTTTTGGAAAACTCCCATTTTCATTCTTATATAATATATCCTCTATTTAAATCCTATCACAAACCTCAATTAGTTGTGATTTGGTGAAAACCACAAGATTGTCGATAGTAATAATTTTCAAACTAGACACCTAGTTATCCAAGAAATTGATTTTTACTTCCCAATTATACTTTTCACCTTCATTTGTGAAATCATAACCAAATGGTTAACCTCAATAATATAAATAACCAAATATTTTTTCTGCACACTCTGATACTAATTATGTGAAACCCGGGAAAAATTTTAACTTTTTCTAAAAAAAAATGGCAAAATGGTAATTTGCTATTATAGTGCGGGTTAAAAAACTGGTATTTTTATAGACCTCAGATGATGAAACGGACCTCACCGTTGGATTCGTCTCACGAAATCTAGTTACTCAGACAAATTTCGTCGAATTCTGAGATAGTCAGATTTTTCATGTTTTTCGAGGTGACGGGTGTTCGATAACCCCTAAAAACGAAATTTTTATAAAAATTTTAAAATTTGAAAAATTTGTTAAATAAAGTTCATATAAAATATTTGAGCTTAAATCGGTACGAAATTTAATCGTTTCGGGATGAAAACGGACCCGGACAAAGGACGACACTTGGCGCGACGAGGGCCAGGTGTTTAGAAAGTATAAAAGTGGGCAAATATTTGAAAAATCAGATATTTTCTCTTCATTTGGCCGGCTGGATCAGACCCAAGAGCAAAGAAGAAAAAAATATAATTCTTCAAGCTTTCTTTCGCCAATTCTCGGAGTTTCGTCGGTCGGAATTCGTCGGGCCAAGAATTAAAGTCGATCTACGCGACGAGAGCTACGCGTGGGTACCAAAAACAAAGATTTTCACCGAAGATTCAAAGGGAGGATTTTGGAGAAATCTAAGCTTTGGACTTCAATCTTGTTCTTGAGGCTTCCTACAAATTCTTTACGCTTCAAGAGGTAGGGTTCCTCCTACTCGGACCTATTTCTAACCTAAGGTGTCCATAGGGTTCATGTGGGCTGTTTTGGGTATTTCTAATATTTTTTCATTATGATTGGTGCTATGGAAATGAGTAGGATCAATTCTAGTGTGAATTGGTAGTTAGAAAGTGCTAGTTTGTGATTTCTTGAATGTTTAGATAATTGGTTATTTAAAAATCATATATTCTGATTTTTATTTTGTTTGAATGATTCATATAAAATCTTGGCTTGATTTTGGTATATGGAAGTATTTATGTAATCCCTTAGAAATTGGGATCATGTGGGCATGCTTTGTGTTTTATATTATGCCTTGTGAATGAAATGTAATATTAGCATGTATTATGTGTTATCATGTTGATGGAGTGTTGATATTTGCTCTTAGATATATTGAACTTGAAATGATTATGTGATTATATGCAAATGATATTAATTGTCATTGTATACAAAGATATTTAAAAATTGTCATTTGGCATGCATTGCAATATGGACATGGAATTAACATCACATTCATGGGCTACATGCAAGAGTGTGGGTGTAGGGTTGCATGGGGTGATTAACACCAACATTGGTACTTGATGGTAGGTTCGGGAAAGTGGGATGGAACGTCCTACAGAGTCGCACGGTGACATGCATAAGAAAACTTGTGTCGGATATAACAAGTAGGGCTAGACACTCCCTCGGGTGAAAAACCCGACCACTTGGTTCATATACTTACCGGCGGTGAAATTCCAGAAAAGTGTAACGGCGTACGGAGTCGGAGGTGCGATTCCTGAATCTGATAGCCCATAAAGGTACATGATTTTGATATATAAATTATTCATTTGATGGGAAACATCCAAGAATGAATTAGTTTTATGACATATGGTTGATTTCAAAATGATCTTTGGATGTGTTTCATCAAAGACGTTTGTTTTACACGTAAGTGTTGCATTGTGTTGTGGGAGTCGGTGTGGGCTCGGGATAGCATGCATGGGTGAGTTTCATCTTATTACTTGACATGACATCATGATTTTCCAACATTGTATTATATGTTATTGTTGGAGGGAATACTTGTTGTGAAATGTTGCATTTATACATTGCATATGCATTTTAGGTGATGAGTAGCCTCTGTAGGGATTATTCTAATGGGCATTGGCTCACCCTATACGGGAAAAATTTCAGGTGTGGGTCATGCACCAATGGACGGCTCACAATCAGGGTCACATGGTTGATGAAAAGCCGACTTGTGGCTTCCAATCCATTTGTTTTTTTGTAAAAGTTGATTTGTAATTAAATTTTGGCATGTAATGTGTAAAGGAATTGTAATAGAGTATATATGGACTGTTTTAATAACTTTGCATATTTTGATATAAATATGATGATTGGACCCGGTGTGGTCAAGTTTTACGTATAAAATGGACCCTGTGTGGTTATGATATTATATTGGACCTCGGATGGGTCATGTAAATGTTGATTGCACAGATTGTGTTTTGGGGTAGAGCTTCCCGTACAAAGGAGACTCTGCCCAGATTTCGTTAAATTATGGATCCCAGTAAATGGGACACAACGGTACGATATCGAGTTATACGGTATCCATGGACATTCCGTGGGTTGATGGGAAATTAACGGACCCCATGAATTTGGGGTGTCACAAATTATACTTTTTCAATTCACTTTTTTTAATCCATTATAATTAGAACTAACAACCGATAAAAATTCTCATAGGTTCTCTCTCATAAGGACAAGATGCATGTAAAAGTCTCGATTAATACTTTCAGACTTATCATAATATCTCCACATTTTTAATCAGTTCGATCTACCCTATATCGTTCTTCAACTTCCCAATAAGATTTATTGCCAAACATTGTCTTTGAGTATTGGGTTGTCGCCTAATGCCTATTTCAATTTAAAAGTCATTATTGTCTCTTAAGAGTTAGATGTACAATGCAGTTATGTTAACAAGAAAACACTTCAAGTAAAAACTCGTAGCAAAATTTTATAGTATCCTTATGTCCAAGATTACTACAACACATTTTACGAAACTCTTAAGTCCCCATGATTCAATCCAGCACTTTAATATTTCTTGAACTATAAAATATAACCAATATAAAGTTATATTCCTAAGGGTCCAAATAATTCTTCAATTCCATACCACTAATTACCACAACCTTAAAAATTTCTCATGATCCACGATATGATAACCATTCACTGGCTAATAGAGTAATCTCGTACTTTGATTGAAACTTAATTAGCCATTTGTCTGTTAATATCAAAACCATCGTGTGTAATTTTCTACATCGATCTACCATATTAAATCCTTTTAACATCACAACCAACTGCAAAGATTTATTTTCAAAAATCTATGATCTTCAATACCAACAATTCTCAACTCCAGCCTATCAGACCTAATGATGGATTGAAAAAATCTAGAGATAAACTTCCATATTTCTACAATATTTAACTTCCAAAGACATTAATAGATCTCACACCCCAATAAGAGTTTATGTTGAATATTGAATATCATCATTGTTCTATTAGTTACTCAATATAAATGATCTTAAATTTTTGAACACCTATGCTCCACAGTCCAACAATATTAAGGGCCAAAACTTTATTAAACTTTGTAGGTTTCCATGGCACAAGACTTCAAAATTTTAGTCCATACCATTGCTCTCCATTTTCATTTAAAGTCCATCAGTCCAACATAACTATCAACCCCACACTCAACCCAGGGATTCCCACATATCACTAGCTATAGATGGTCTAAATGTTGTGAACTACAAACACCACAAAATACAATCACATAAGAACTGAACTAGTTCATGCTCTGCCCCCAAAGATAACACATTCCATGTACTTTAGAGAGTTATTGTCTTGTAAAGTTCACACGTAGTCTAATCCCTCATACTTTTTCATGTCATTACTAATTTTCTTACTCCATATTTCTTTCCCTTCAAAGGCTTACCATGTTATTCTCAATCAATCTTCACGTAAAGTCATCTAATATAACTCATCAATTATTACACCATGATCCTCCAATCATACTCTTTCTGAATAATTATTATTACCCAATTGTACAAAAATTAAGTTGTCACTTAAAATTTAATTATACCCAAAGTAATACTAGCCAACTATCCATATTACTTCCAAACTACTATTGATAATTGAATACATGGTCATAAAACCACCTCCAATCCGCTCAAACTCAAAATCACAATTTTTACTTATACTTCAAAACCGACACCAATCCTTAGTTATTTTTGTCATACTCCTCCAACTGATTGTATTTGAGCATTGTACTATATTGTAGTATCTTAGTCACTTTCATGGAAGATATATCCATATCAAAGTTTTTACCATCGAACCAAAATTTTCAATCTTTCTTCAATACTTAACCTCTCTATCAATTCCAATAATTTCACCTAACAAAAATTGTATAAAGGACGTCATAGTTGACCTTATTTCCAAGCAACAAAATGGAATTACCACACATCCTTGACTTCACAAAGTGAAGCAACTAAGGGTCAGGCAAAATAATGAAAATTGACATAACCTAAAAAAAGTTATAATATCATAAATTGTCATACCTTGAAGCCTTTTACTTTCATACATTCTCAACCAAAATACACTAATACTCTTTATGACATCCAAAATTCATCATGCAAAAATAATTTCTTTGTCACCACACATGTCTTCTAACTATCTCCAATAGTGGCGCACTCATTTTCCTACAACTCCCTGTAAACCCCCACACTTTTATTTTAATATGTAGCAAGTAAATATATGAATTTTTTTTTTTTTTGTAATCGAACTTGTACCAACAATGTTTGATGTCCAAATATATATTGTATAAGTTTGAGTTAGTTTTGGAAGGATTTAGAATGGATTGAAAATAAAAAACAAAGAAAACGGGCAAAATTGAACAGACTGTACCAGAACTGCGTACTGGTAAGCTTGAAAGTTACCGTACCAGTACAGCATACCAGTACGCTATTGTCCAGAGAGTTTACTGTATCGGTACTGCTTACCGGTACGCTCTGTAAGTTCCAAAAATTTTAAGTCGCGATATGGGGTCCATTTTTCACCCTATAAATACATAATGACGCCTCCATTAGCCCCATTTCAACACTTCTAATCCTATGAAACCTTAAAAAGGAAAACATAGAGGAAAAAATACAAGATCAAAGGGGATTATATATGTACTTTTTGACTCTAAATCTTATATGTGTGCTATAAAATCTTTGATTCTTTCTATTCTTGCAATTATTACCATGTTTTAAACCATGTTATGGCTGGGTAACCATTAAAGCTCTTTTTCTCATATTCAAACCCTCGTTTTCAAGAGAAAGAGATTTTTCTTTTGATTTTTTCTTTGTTCTTGATTTTAAAACTTTAGTGCTTTATATTGAACCATAAAATGGTATTTGTGATTTCTATTGTAATATTACATGTAAGATTTGGAGATTTTGGATTGGCTTGTGATTTAAAGAAATTGGTTAGTTATGGTATCTCTTGTGGGTGTTTGGATGACCATAGGTTGCCGTTGATTAGGTATCGTAGAGTGGGTAGATGCGTTTCTTACTCCGTGTGGGTTTAAATTTTTTTCTACCATTTGTAGTGGGGTTGGTGTCTTATGAGGATCAAACTACTATTCGCTCATGGTACCGAGGATAAGGGGTAGTATACTATTTTTGGGTTGGATTTGTCACTGCCATGAGTTGGTATACGCCCTTCCTAAAGGTTGAATATCCTTGCGAGGATTTGAGTATGTGTGTGTGGGCCAGGATATTCTCGATGTGTTTATTCATGCAAATCATGCATTATACCTGAGATACGAATACAAGTTGTAGATTTATGATTTATTGTACTAGAAACGGTTTTCTACAAGAGCTTGTGGAAGTATGAAATTCTACAAGAACTTGTCAGAAATGGTTTATGGTTGAAAATGATTTGTTATTTGTAATGTGGAGTTATTACTTCACTTAATTTATTGCTATTGTGTAAAGTTGAGATGTATTGAAATGTTCCTGTTTTCTTTCAAAAATTAATATATGATATTTATGAAATGAGACTGACTTGTTTTACATATTTTTTAAACCTTGTTCGAGTTTGAGGGAATGTTGCTATAGAGCTTAGTGCTCACCCCCTACAAATAATATATTTTTCAGATTATGGTCTAGAGGAGGAGATCGGAGTCGATGAGGAGGTGCATTGAAAAGCTCCACTAGATGGGCACGTGGATCCTAAGGTGGATGCTTAGGGCTATACTCTCCTATGTGTTAGACTAGAAAATTTCTTTTGAGACTCGGTGGAGTCTAATATTTTTTTTATTCCGCTGCAAGTTAAACTTGATTCTTTTGGATGTAATTGCCATGATTGGGCATATTCTTTTGGTATGATATTGTAAATATTAGATATGATGAATGAATTTTTATTTATTGATGGATTTGATTAGTTGCTCTCATGATGTGAATGATTTTAAATTGTAATGCCGTCTAAGGTGATTTTTGGGGTGTTACAAATTTTGGTATCAGAGCTTAGGAATTAGGTCTTACATGAGAGCTGTAGTTTATGGATTACCACTAGAGAATTAGGACTAGGTTGAATGAATTGTTTACTTAAAACTTATACAAGCCTTATGCTTTAGATTAAAGTAATAAGTTAGGATGTCTTGTACATCAAGAAAACTAAATTGTGAATTGATGTGCAGGATGGACGGAGGACGTGGACGTCAAGCAAACACACCACCACCACCACCACCACCTTCCAATGCTATGAACGACATTTATCAATGCCTAAGGGAGCTAACCACTTTGGTACAACACTAGAATCGAAACAACAACCACAGCGGTGGGATTCATCCCTTAGCTCATGTACCGAGCAACGGGGATGAGAATCTAAGGATGGTAGTTCTTCAAGAATTTCTGAGACAACGCCTACCTACTTTCCAAGGAAGCTCTAACCCCTTGGATGCGGATAAGTGGATTTGCCGGGTGAAGAAGATATGTGATGGCATGGGAGTTGTCGAGAATTTGCGGGTTGGTTTGGCTACATACCTGTTGGGGGGGGGGGAGGCCGACCTTTGGTGGGACTCGATGAAGAGAAGGAGGAACATGGATACACTCATCTAGGAGGAGTCTGACCAAATCTTCCAAGATAAGTATTTTCCTAAACCAATCAAGGACAGTATGAGTGAAGACTTTCTCACTCTACAACAGGGGAGTATGACAGTGACAGAGTACGAGAGGAAATTTGATGAGTTATCCCGTTATGCCATGGAGTTCATATCTACCGAGGCTAAGAGGGCCAAACGCTTTGAGCAGGGATTGAGGCCTACCATCAGGGAAAAGCTTGTGGCTCTCAAGATTCGAGACTGTGGGGATCTTGTGCATAGAGCTGCAATGGTGGAGAGAGACACTGAGGACAACCAGAGACACTAGAACTTCATAAGGGGAGGTCCAATCTGGACTAGTGCTAGCAGTAGTGGAGGGCAGAGAGCGACACTAAACCGTTGCCCAGACTAGATGACTGGACAGAGACCTCAAATAGTTCGAGGAGATGGAGTTACTCAGAATACAACAAGCACTGACCCACGTCAATGCTTCTCATGTGGAGGTGTCGGGCACTTTAGAAATAACTGCCCATCATTGCCACCAAAGACCAATCAAGCAAACAAGCCCCTACTACTGAAGCCACTGCAACAGACACTGTTTGCAGCTTAGGCCCCAGGCGGCGCTAATCAAGGGAGAGTGTTTGCTTTGACTCAACCGGAGGAAGATGTTTCCAATGCCGTTGTGGAAGGTATTGTTCTTCTCTACAATTCTTGGGCCTAAATTTTTATTTGATCCTGGTGCTACTCATTCATTCATACGCACTACATATGCTCTTAATTTGGGATTGGACTTTGGGAAGCTAGAACATGTCTTGAGTATTGACATGTATACGGGAGAACAATTGGATACTAGAAGGGTGTGTGCTTCGAATTGGGGAACAAGAATTAATCGTAGATTTAGTTGTGTTAGACATGAAGGGGTATGACATAATATTTGGGATAAACTTGTTGTCTATCTTTCGTGTGGTAATGGATTATTTTCGTAAACGGATTTCATTTCAATTACTGGGAGGTGTAGTTTTCAGTTGCATGAATAATCAAAATTCTTCCCATCCATTTCTAACTACGAGTAGTAGATTCTTGAAAGTGAAGGCGGGGAGCAATTTGAGTTTCTTGGCCAGTATATTGGGTGATGATCGGGATAAATTCCATGCGAACGTAGTGTTAATAGTATCGGATTTTTTGGATGTCTTCCTAGATGAACTACTCGGGTTACCCCCATAGAGAGAGATTGAGTTTACAATCGATCTGTATCCGGGAATTGAACCTATATCCATTGCTCCCTATCGGATGGCACCTTTGGAGTTGAAGGATTTAAGGAAGCAGTTGGACCAACTATTGACTATTGGGTTTATCCGCTTAAGCATTTCACCTTGGGGAGCTCCGGTCCTCTTTGTGAAGAAACATGATGAAACACTTCAGCTATGCATGGACTACCGAATGTTGAATCGAGTGATAGTGAAGAATAAATATCCGTTGCCACGAATTGATGATTTATTTGATCAGCTGAGGGGTTCTAAGTATTACTCAAAAATTGATCTTTGCACAGGGTACCATCAACTGTGGATCAAGGAGGAGGATATTCCTAAGACAATTTTTCGTACCCGGTATGGTCATTTCAAATATATGGTGATGTCGTTCGGATTGACTAATGCTCCAGCAGCCTTTATGGACTTGATGCATAGGGTATTTTGGCCGTATCTAGATTAGTTTGTCATTGTGTTTATTGATGACATATTAATCTATTCACAGACACAAGAGGAACATGAACATCATCTCGCAGTAGTGCCATAGACATTGAAGGTGCATAAGCTATATGCTAAGATGAGTAAATGCGAGTTCTAGATAAAGGAAGTTAAATTCCTTGGTCATGTGGTGTTAGAACAGGGTGTAGTTGTTAACCCCGCAAAGATTGAAGCCGTGATGAAATGTGAACCACCGAGGAACGTGACCGAAATACGTAGTTTCCTGGATTAGCAGGCTACTACCGGAGGTTTATGGAAGAGTTCTCAAAGCTTGTAATGCCGATGACCTGCCTTACGAAGAAAGGAGAAAAATTCGTGTGGACTCAAGCGTGTGAACTAGCCTTTCACAACTTGAAGGAGAAGTTAACAATAGCTCATGTCCTCATTATTTCGAGTAGTGGGGAGGGATACGATGTTTACACAGATGTTTCATTACGAGGCTTGGGATGTGTGCTTATGCAAGGAGGTGAGGTTGTTGCTTATGGATCGAGACAACTGAAGATCCATGAGAAAAATTATCCCACCCATGACTTAGAGCTTGCAGCTGTGGTTTTTGCTCTTAAGTTCTGGAGGTGTTACCTGTATAGAGAAAAGTTTCAAGTGTTTTCTGATCATAAGAGCCTTAAGTACATCTTCACACAGAAAGATTTAAACCTTCGACAAAGAAGGTGGATTGAATATCTAGAAGACTATGAGTTCACACTCAACTAACACTCGGGGAAGGCTGATGTAGTAGCAGATGCACTTAGCAGAAAGTCTTGGGGTGAAATCAATGTCCTTGCTATTTATAGGTGGAAGATGATTGATTCCTTGGAGGAGTTTGATCTATGGGTGGATAAACAAGGAGATCGATCATGCTTATTTAATCTCGCAGCCCAACCAATTCTTCGACAAAGGATTATGGAGTTCCAATGATTAGATACAGAGTTGAAAATTATCCGGGTAGATTGGAGAGGAATGAGATGATTGAGAACTGGACAATACATAATGACGAGTTACAATTTTGTGGGAGACTATATGTACCAAACAATGACCAGGTAAGGGAAGAAGTGTTGGTTGAGTGCCATCATTGAAAATTTTCTATACATCCGGGAAGTACTAAGATGTATAGGGACATGAAACGTCAATATTGGTGGAAAGGGATGAAACAAGACGTGGCTAAGTATGTTTCAAAGTGCACGGTGTGTCAGTAGGTGAAGATTGAGCATCAAAAGCCCAGAGGATTGTTACAGTTTTTGCCTATTCCAAAGTGAAAGTGGGATCACATCACAATGGACTTCGTGTCGGGTTTTCCACGAACTTCGTGAGTTTATAATGTTTTATGGGTCATTGTAGATAGACTTACCAAGTTGGCTCATTTCTTGAGTATGAAGACCCCAAACAATTTGGAGACCTTGAGTAAGCTTTATATTCACGAGTTTATTAGATTACATGGGGTTCCATGCTCTATCGTGTCGGATCGTGATTCTCATTTTGTGGCGCAATTTTGGCAAAGTCTACAACGGGCTATGAGGGCAGAATTACACTTTAGCACTACCTTTCATCCCCAAACAGATGGCCAATCCGAGAGGGTGATACAGATTTTGGAAGACATGTTGCGTGCTTGTGTGTTGGACTTCAAGGGAAGTTGGAGTGATCATTTGCCATTGGTGGAGTTTGCATATAATAATAGTTTTCAATATAGCATTGACATGACACCTTATGAAATATTGTATGGAAGACCATGTAGGTCCCCGACTTGTTGGTTGGAAGCTGGAGAGAGTAGCGCATTTGGACCGAAAATCATTCAAGAGACTATGGAGAAAATCCAACTCATCCGGAAGAGATTATGCATGGCACAAAGTAGATAGAAAAGCTATGCGGATAGAAGATGAAGACCATTGGAACTCAAAGAGGGGACTATGTGTTCCTCAAAGTGCCGCCCAAAAAGGGAGTATGTAGATTTGGGAATAAATGAAAATTATCCCAAGATATATCGGATCATTCAAAGTGATCAAAGCGGTGGGCAAAGTGGTGTATCAACTTCAGTTACCCGCTCAGTTTTTCAGGGGTACATGACATATTCCACGTGTCAATGTTGAGGAAATGTCAATCGAATACAACACATGTCATGGATTTAGAAGATATTGAGATTCAAGATGGAGTAACATATGAAGAACAACCAGTGAAGGTTCTCGACACCAAGGAGAATGTGCTTCGCAACAAAGTCATTCAATTGGTGAAAGTCTTGTGGCAATACCATGGAGTGGAGGAAGCTACTTGGGAACCGGAGCTAGAGATGCGAGAGAAGTACCCCTAGTTGTTTGCTACTTGAGGTAAGTTTCGAAGACAAAACTTTCTTTAAGGGGGGTGGATTGTAAACCCCCACTCTTTTATTTTAATATGTAGCAAATAAATATATGAAATACATAATTTTTTTTTTGTAATCAAACTTGTACCAACTATGTTTGATGTCCAAATGTATGTTGTATAAGTTTGGGTTAGTTTTGGAAGGATTTGGAATGGATTTGAAATGAAAAACAAAGGAAACAGGCAAAACTGAACAAACCGTACTGGTACGCTACTGTTCAAAGAGTTTACCGTACCGATACACTCTGTAAGTTCCAGAAATTTTAAGTCGCGATATGTGGTCCATTTTTCACCCTATAAATACATAATGACGCCTCCATTAGCCCCATTTCAACACTTCTAACCCTAGAAAATCTTAAAAAGGAAGAAAGAGATGGAAAAATACAAGATTAAAGGAGATTTGCACATTGGATTGGATCAAAATCCTAATTTTTCAAGAACACCAAGGTACGAGTTCCTTCCTATTCTCTTACATTGAGGTTAGAGCTTATATATATATATATATATGTATGTACTTTTTGACTCTAAATCACATATGTGGGCTATAAAATCTTTGATTCTTGCAATTATTACCATGTTTTAAACAATGTTATGGTTGGGTAACTATTAAAGCTCTTTTTCTCATCTTCAAACACTAGTTTTCAAGAGAAAGGGATTTTTTTCTTGATTTTTCCTTTGTTCTTGATTTCAAAACTTTAGTGCTTTATATTGAACCATAAAATGGTATTTGTGATGATCACTTGCATATTTTCTTAAATGGTTCTATTGTAATATTACATGTGAGATTTGGGGATTTTAGATTGGCTTGCGATTTGAAGAAATTGGTTAGTTATGGTATCTCTTGTGGGTGCTTGGATGACCATGGGTGGCCGTTGACTGGGTATCGTAGAGTGGGTAGATGCATTTCTTACTCCAAGTGGGTTTGAACGTTCTCTATCACTTGTAGTGGGGTTGGTGCCTTGCGAGGATCAAACCACTATTCGTTCACGTGGTATTGAGGCTGAGGGTTAGTATACTATTCCTGGTTTGGATCATCACTGTCGATGCATCGATATACGCTCTTCCTAAAGTTGTATATCCTTGCAAGGATTGAGTGCGTGTGTGTGGGCTAGAATATTTTCAATGTGTGTATTAATGCAAAGTCTTAATTCCTACCTGAGATACAAGTGGGGATAATGATACAAAATTTTTGGGAATGATATAAAATTTTGGCAATGGTTCATTGTTGAAAGTTGGTTTTACTTCTTCATTTAATTTATTGATAATGCGTAAACTTGAGATCGGATAAACTGTCATTGTTTTCTTTCAAAAGTTATATAGTATTTGTGAAATGAAACTGACTTGTTTCATCTGTTTTCAAAACCTTATTCAATTTTGGGAGGATTTTCTTACAGAGTTTAGTGCTCACCCTCTACAAACAATATCTTTTTCAGATTATGGTTTGGAAGAAGAACTCAGAGTTGATGAGCAAGTGGATTGGGAAGCCTAGATTGATGGGAACGGGAATCCTGAGGTAGACGTTTAGAGCTATTTCCCTTATGTTCTAGATTGGGGGGCACATTTTTAGATAATGTTAAGGTTAATATTTTCTTTATTCCATTTCAAGATAATAGTTGATTTTTGGGATGTTCTAGTTGATTTTTGGATATAATATAAAAATATTTAGTTTTATGATTTATCTCAAAACTAAAGTCAATTTACAACTAGAACATTAAAGTTATCATTTTACCCATTCGAACCGCTATATGAGCTAAATGTCTATTCCAAGGTTTTTGGACCTCCCAGATTCAATGGTAATATTATTTTTACCCATAAACTTTTAGAATGATTAATTAACTACCCTTATAAATTTTACATGCCTTAAACACTATATTTGACCCAAAAGTCATTACGCAACCTTGCGATTATTTTACGAATTACGCTTTAAGGTTTTCAAACCTTGAAAATATATATTCAAAAATAATATCGAATCTAACAAACACAAGCTTTCCCCAAAATTCCATCATTGGAATTTCACTCAAATCCAACCTTCTTGGTATAATTTTGTAGCCCTCGACGAAGAGAACAATTTTTTTTCTTGGCTCGTGTTGATTCGAGTAACGTGGAGGCGTAAATCATAGAGAGAAGGTAGAGCTTCCCTCTCTTCTTTTGATTTTCTGAAAAATCTGATGGGTATGGGGAGAAACCTAACTTTTCTCCCTTATTTATACCCTTTAAATGCTTGGTCCTTATTTTGCCACACGTTTTTATTTTTCGGGTTTGATTTTAACCCGAATCGATTAAATTTCTTTCCGGTTCAAGTTCAATATATTTTTATTTGAGCTAACTTTAAATTATTATCCACTTTTTAAAATTTAATTTTCGGGTTCGTTTATGAGGTCACACTAAATCTGGTGGCCTCGTAAAACACAAAAAATTTGATTGTCGTAGAATTTGACACAATTTGATAGGGTAGCTAGATTTTGCGAGACGAATTTAACAGTGAGGTCTGTTTCTTCATCCGAGTTCTAGAAAAAATTGGGTTTTCAACTCGTACTGTAGCGACAAATTATCATTTTGTCCTTTTTTTTATAAAAATTTCAAATTTACCCTAGTTTTACAATTTTGATCCTTTTTAAATTGGTGATTCAATGGGCTTACAAGAATCCATTTTGAATTTCTTTAAAATATTTTCCAAATAAAATTTTTGAGACAAACACAATTTTCTTTGCTTTCTAGCTCTAAAAATTTTAATTTTAAGTACATAATGTGTTTCACCCATATCTTGAATTTCAAACTTGGAGTTTAACCATTCTTTTAGCACCAAGATTCTATTTATATCCTTTTCAGCAAGTAAAATATCATCCACATAAAAGGAGAGAATAATATAGTAACTCCCACTATTCCAAGTATGTATACAATGATTATAGTTATTTGGAAAAAAATCATAAGAAGATATTACATTATAAAAAGTATGATACCATTGCCTTGAGGATCGTTTTAAGCCATATACGGACTTATTCAATTTATAGACCCTTTCTTCTTTTTCTTCAATTTCATATCTTTGCGGTTGATACATATAATTTTTTTCATCAAGTTCACCATCAAGAAATATAGTCTTAATGTCCATTTGATGTAACTCTAGGTCTAAATATATAACCACAAACATTAATATTCTTGTTGAAGTAAACTTAGCTACAGGAGAATATATTTTCTGTTGACCCTATGCTTGGTTAAGAGAAGTTTTGATGATAAAAAATATTCGTGTATTACTAATCATTTTCTTGTGAGCTTGATTGAAAATGTTGCATAGTTTTAACACAAGATGAGAAAGCTTGGATGTTTAATGTGCTACACTATGTATGAAGAATCAAAAGAGAAGATGCAATGATTGAAGATACAAAAAAACTGAGAGTGAGAATGGATAGAATTGATTTATTGAAGATGCAAATAAATCAAGAGAATGGGCATAGACTAAGAGGTTGAGTGAAGATGAGATTGAATGAGTATGAGAAGCTTCTTCAACAACTTCGTCAGTTTGATACGCATATGAGGAGAACTTGAAGAGGTTGAGGATCATTGTTATATGATCATCATTAAAGTTAATAATGTGATTATGTTGGTTGAGAAGAAGAGTTGAAAGATCAATGCAAAGAAGTGCAAGAAATAAGCCAAGAAGGAAAAAATGTTAAAATCATAAATTTGACATAATTTGGTAATAGTTGAATAAATTTTGATGGAGATGTCAAAAAGAAGAGGTAGAGAGAGAGAACAAAATGGAACCGGTAGCCCTAAATTATGTTAGGGCAAGAGAAAGAAAAGTAAGGACTCTAGTTTTCCATATATGCATATAGTCTGTGAAAAAGAAAAAGAAGTCCACTTTTATAATAGAGAAAGAGAGTGATTCGTCTACTTTGTTAATAAGGTAAGGAAACGAACTTTAAGTACTTTGTAGGACGAGGACGAAGACTTATTTATAATATAAGGTACAAACAACCTTTCACTTGGGTACAATCTAAAACGATTCCACATTCAAGAAAGAATCGGACCAAACTATTTTTTTAAGAGGGAAGGAGCCAGAATCAAGAGGATCAGATGAAGGGGAGAGAGAACTACTATTGAAAAAAGGGAATCGCACTCTTTGCAACATCCCGTTCACTCCACTTTCAGATAGTTCTTTTATTAGTGAACTGAATGATTGTCTCCTATAGTTTTGAAGCTGGATCTCAGAACTAAGGAAAACAATTATTACAAAAGGCTAAGAGGTTGAACCCATTGTAGCAGAATAAGATGCCATTGATTTTGCATCTTCAAGACATGAAGAAAGACTTGAACTCAGGCAGTAATTC
The DNA here is from genome assembly GCA_963454935.2 of Ilex paraguariensis. NCBI lineage: Eukaryota > Viridiplantae > Streptophyta > Magnoliopsida > Aquifoliales > Aquifoliaceae > Ilex > Ilex paraguariensis. The sequence continues at coordinate 34,778 of CAUOFW020000037.1, read as the reverse complement.
TAGAGCTTAACTAGGGACAGCTTACCGATATTCAAAAGGTCGGCCTTATCCTACATATGCCCTTTCCCTAAATGGAATAGACAAAGACGACAGAATTCGACCGATGGAAGTTGAAACTGTCACATGATGACAACCCAAAAACACAGTATTGATGATATTGGGTTCATTCATTCCTATATCATTCAATCGGTCTCAAGTCTGAGGTCATATCATCCTTGCTTGAAATAGTTCCTCTCTTTTGGCCCTGGCATAGTAGCTCGGGTCGGGCATGCCCTTGATTCTATTCTTTCTCATCCATGAAGCTGGGTCCTTGAAAGATATCTTCCCTTCCCGGACATTGGTCTTCAATCACTTGTTCAATAACTTTGTCTGTAATGGTCAAGGCTTGGTTTGCGAAGTGAATCAATTGAAGTAGAGTTAGTAAATGAAAACAAGAGTGTTATGGGCCTCTTGAGTTATTTTTACCTCAAAATAGTCAAAGCCTTAAAATAATAGAGAAAAAGGGAAACATGTTTCCACTGTTTTGTAAAGAAAGAGGGTTAGCCTAACATACTGAAATCAGCTTTAGGTCATAAAGGGATTAATATAACTTTTAGTCATAGCTTTAGTGGCTGTACTAGGAGGAGCAGTAGGTGTTGGTGTTGGCGAGTTGCCATTCCTTCTTGTGGTAAGTAAAGAATTCATGCCACCCCTCCCTCTGTTCTCAGTCTATCTGTCTATTCTTCTTGCCTGAGGAATGATTATATCCTCAACTCAAATAATAAAGAGACAAGCTTAGCCTATTTATTCTATTATGGCCGGCTTGTTGGAGAGAGTGATAGCGAAGGGACTCCCCCTCATCTATAAAGGAGAGGTTGAGAGAATAGGGGTGGTAAGCATTTGCAGTAGTAGGTATTCTCCCAGGGGGTTTAGTAAGGCTAGGTTACTAAGGGGGGATTGCTTTTGTTAGAGTTGTTTGTTGTGCTTCCTTGTGGACTGGGCTGTTAGCGCTACTTGTTAGCATTTTCAGGCTTCCTCTTGCTGCTGAAAAGCCGTTGTTTGCACCTGAAAGCATACAAGAAACAAGCGAGGTATTATCTTTCGCTTAAGGAAAGGGTCCATATAGCTGCACTAGCTCGCCCTATTTTACTTGTTCGAAGCAAGGATAGATACTAGTAAGACAACTCCTAAGTAGATAAGACTAAAACAACTAGTCATTAACAAGGTATTAGTACGGCTATTAGTACAGTTGATTAAGGAGGTCATTGATGTAAGACAGCTATAGTGGCTAGTCTATACGACTAGGCTAATAGGAAAGGGAAGTGAAAAGAGACAAGTAAAGAAGGTCTGTCTAACCGAATAGTATAACAAGACAGAAGTAAGGTAGAACTAGTAAGACAGAAAAGAAGAGGAAGAAGGTCACTATTCATCGAGTCAAGTAAGAAAGGAAAAGAAAGATCTTTAGTTAAAGTAGTCTGCTAGCTAGTAGTACTAGTAGTCAGAAATCCGAAAGCCACATTTTTAGTAACTTGGGAAGGGTATTGCCAACTATTAGCCAAGTAAGAGAGGAAAGAACATATATTTCTTCCTGGCTGGCTAACCAGACAACTAGTTAATAGAAGAGGTATTCTCCCCTTTCTCTGCTAGCTTTACGAAATCCTTTCCTCTTTAACACAGAGCACTACTACTATAAGGTAGAGAACTACAAATATATATATATATATATATATATATATATATATATATATATATATATATATATATATATATATATATATATATATATATTTCTAGTAGTTTGGTTTTAAAAAATGGCGTATATATAGTGCTTCGCTAGTCTGGATTTCACATTAGCATTCCTAAGTTGTACGAGCCTTAAGAAAAAATGCTTCAAACCAAGTGAGGGATTCTTTTCACATGCCATAGTTAGGACTTTGAAGTATGATATTAACTGTTCACTTTCTCAAAATTGACTCCGTATAGTTTATACTGGAGTGGTTCATCGTTAAAAGAACAACAATGGGTTGTAGCATTTCCTATTGATTTGTCTAGGGGGGCTTTCTTGTCTAAAGGTAGGAGTGAGCTTTCTCACTATACAATGACCACTATGAACGAAGGACCAACGACGATGAAGGAGGAGAAAGAGGAGGAGTAAGTGCTAGCTTTAATTGAAGTAGGGGCGGAATCAAAACGAAGAAATTCTGAGTTCATGCCACGACGATCTATATGGAAGGGCAGTTTTGTTGATGCATTCCTGTTGAGAATTAAGAAGAGATATCTTCTTTTGAATAGGAAAATTTTCTCACGTAGATCTTCTATTTCGCCGAAATTCATTGATTGTTCTGTACAAATTTGCAATGGAAAAACTCCTGTTCGTTGTAAGATTACTAAAGGAAAGGTTGTTTATAAAGTTGGAGAGTTTGCTTCTGCACGGAAACAAAGAACTTTGAGAACCAATATTGGACCACGAAGAAAAAGGGGGAAAAAGTAAAGTCTAAGCGTATATAGCACGAAAAGGAAATCCGATTTCATATTTCATATTTCATATTTACTCACTCTTTTTGATTATATAATAAATTTTATAGTGAAATACAAAAAAGAAGATATCTGATTCTATTTGAATTAGAAGAGTCGCCCCTAGCATTTCCAATTTGTGATTCAGATTCAGAGTGTGAATCTATCCTAAGAATCTGAAGAGGAGATCTCTCTCGATCTCGAATTGAGACTCGCCTCCTTGGGGGAGGCTCGGGGGAATTTTTCCCCCCATTTCTTGCAAAAAATGAGGCAACTCATCCCACTCAACTGCTTACCACTTGAGAGCAGGAGAGCGCTTCTTACACTAATTCTTAGGTAGTGGGTCCGCCTGTAGCGGTGTTACACCAACTACAACTTCTGGTTCCGGACCTGGACCTAGAAATTATCGCAAATCGAATTTGGCTCTACAAAGAGCATGCGTCAAAAAGATGCAAATGAAATTATTCAAATAGCGGAGAAACCCATTTCTCTAAAAAAAGAAAGCATTTTTAAAATTGAAGAACTCATCCAATCTAATGCAAGGCTCTTCGAGCCCTTTTTTTTGAATTGCCATAAAAAATGAGCGAATTAATCTTTTTTGTTAGTTAAGATAGACGAAGATGAATATTCTATTTCATCTCTAACTCATTTCTTATCTAACCTTGAAAAAAAAAAAGATAGCAAGTTTTATGTACAAGTTTTCTCAGTGCTTTCTAATTCAGAAGAATAAAAGTCTTTCTTTTCTTGAGTTGCATATTTCTACAATAGGATAAAGGAAATCGATTGATAAACTTGCATGGGGTTGGCTATTCACTCACCTTGTTCTGCTAATGTGTAGTGACGAGGAGCCAATTGGTTATTAGTAAGGAGCATGAGCGGGAGGGGAGCTCACACAAGTAAGTGAAGAACCCCCGTAGGGCCTTTTTGAAGTTTGGCCCACACACGGCTAGGGGGAAAGAAAAGGGAGGGGGGGATAAGGCTCCCCTTAGCCCTTAGAATCAAATTCTGAACCGGCGTAGTGCTGCTAGATGCTTCTGATCAGTAGAATAGCAAGAGGAAACAACCAAAAAGAAAGACCACCAAAAGTAACAACCACCAAGATACGCATAGTGATTTGATCTTTTGATCAACCATTTTTGGAAAACCATTTTTGGGGGCTTCTGCCTTACACACTAAAGATTAAATTGCATGAATTACGAGTCTTATATACTGTGTTATGATCATCTCATATTGATAAAAAGTCCAGAGAACAATTTAAAATGGAAATCAAGAAACAATTTCTATCCATAAAAACAGAAAGGCATGAATTACGCAAAAAGTTCTTTTAGTTAAAAAGCTATGCAACTGGAAGGACATAAGACTTCTTGGTAAAGCAAAAAATATTGTCGACTAGATGCTCCTACCCCACCATGCCTGGCTCTTTACCTTACCTTAAGAAGAAAGAGAGGAGTATGAAGCATGAGAAAGAATGCAAGTGTATGATACAATAGGTAACCTATAGGAGTGGCGACAAACCTCTTGATTGATCAACGTGAGTAAACTGTGCTTAGATGCTTCATAAAACCACACCAATGAGAGGAGCTGATGGATGAGTAGGCTTCCCCTTTTGATTCACGGAATGTGATATGAGGTATGATTGGAGTTTGTGTGCCTTAGTAGGAAAGGGATCACCAAAGTATAGCACAAGATTGCCTTTTCTTGCTGCCATGTAGGTCGACCTGTGAACAAGTTAAACCCAATGGGAACCAAAAAATAGGGGGTACCACATGGGGTAGAAGACGATCCAAAAAGCGAAGGCTCACCTAGTTGAAGGAAGGAGCTTTGGAAGCTTACCTTCTTATTAAAAGGGGAAAGTTCGGCCCGACCTTGAGGAATCAAGAGATCCTTGCTGGTTCTGACTTGGATCTCGGGTGACGGAATAAGGTGGCCAGAAGCAACTAGTAGTCACAGTCGATGCTTGGCTTTAGCCGATAGGCTAGTAGTAAGCTTGGCTACAGTGAAACGCTTACCAAGCATGAAGGAAAGAGCCTCCGCCACTTGAGCCATATACAGGGGAACTCGCACATGCAGTTCTTAGGGGGGATAGAGAGCTAGTAGGAACCATCCCATCCCAATAGCGTATATTTGGAGCTCAATATGAAATCCTATTTTCTTGCAAAACCCATTTGGATAAGAGAAAACTCCAGAGATTGCTTCGAAGTAAGATTCTTGCGTTAACCCTTTTCTGAACCAGAATTGGGGGAGGGTGAGAGGAAAAGGGGATCCAAATTTCCCATCAATAAAGTGAGGGCTTTATGGACCTCCCCCCTTTTTTCAATAAAGAAGCCCCGCTCCCTAAGGGGCCCCTATTTGATAAGGAAAGAAACGAAATAATCTCAATTTTACAAAAAATGCGGTCCGATGGTTGTTCTTCACTAACCACAAGGATATAGGGATTCTATATTTCATCTTTGGTGCCATTTTTGGAGTGATGGGAACATGCTTCTCAGTACTGATTCGTATGGAATTAGCACAATCCGGCAATCAAATTCTTGGTGGAAATCATCAACTTTATAATGTTTTAATAATGACTCACGCTTTTTTAATGATCTTTTTTATGGTTAAGCCGGTGATGATAGGTGGATCTGGTAATTGATCTGTACCAATTCTAATAAGTGCGCCTGACATTGCATTTTCACGATTAAATAATATTTCATTTTGGTTGTTGCCACCAAGTTTCTTGCTCCTATTAAGCCCAGCCTTAGTAGAAGTGGGTAGCTGTAAGACACTGTACTAGAATTAAATAAAAATAATATCATCTTAATATTTGTCCTAGGATGAATAAAAATATTGTAGAAATTTTGAATCATAGTTGAAATATTGATTATAAAGTTTGAGTTTTGCGTGTATTTACGTTGAGATAAATGGAGTTTTGGAGATGTTTGGATTGAAAAGTATGGCTAAGTAATTTTATAATTTTTTTTAGGTGAAAATAAGGTTTCCATTGAATTCATAAGGTCGAGGAACTTTGGAAGAGGTAATATGGGGTGTATTAGAAGTTAGAAAGTGTCTCGAAGTTAAAATTCATTTCTGAAAGAATTCGGGTAGGAATGAATTTGACACTACCCAAGTATTGTAGCCATAACTTTTTATACCTAACTCCAATTGATCTAACTTTTGGACAGTAGAAACTAAATTTCAAGGGCTACAAAAGTGTATTTCACGAAAAATTTCTGAATCAGCTTCTAAATGGGTCAAAATCTATTTGGAAGTTGAGGGTATATAGTCACCCGCGTCCGGACACATTTGGCAGAAAGTTGGGCAAAGAAACACACTTTTGAATAGTAAGAAAACACGCATCTGGATGCACCAAATGGGGGGTTTCACATCCTTGACCTATTTTGGGTGTTTTATCCAAATGTTTACATTATAAATACCTAAGGACACTTCCCTTAGCCCCATTTCATCAGTTATAACCTTAGAGAGCCTTGGAGAGTAAGAAAGAAGGGGAGAAACACAAGATTGAAGGGAATTTTCACATTGGATAGGATCAAAACCTCTAGTTTTTTACACAACACTAAGGAAGCAAGGTAGGAGTTTCTTCCTAATCTTGTCCATTAAGACTAGGGTTTATATATATGTATGTTTTGACTCTCAATCATAGATATTTGTTATAAAATTCTTATTTTTGATCTCAAAACCCTTGTTTTGATATTCCATTGTTCTTGATTCAAAAACTCTAGTGCTTTATTTGGAACAATAAAATTATATCTTTTGATGATCTCTTTGTTATTTTTTTGAGTTGTTATGTTGGAAAAATACATGTGGAATTTGAGATTCTTGATTTACTTGTAATTTGAGAAATTGGTTGATTATTGTATCTCTTGTGTGGATGTTTGGATGAACATGGGTGACCGTTGATCGGTATCGTAGAGTAGATTGATGCGTTTCCTACTTCAAGTGAGTTTGAAGGTTCCTTATTACTCGTAGTGGGGTTGGTGCCTTGTAAGGATCAAACCACTATTCACTCATGTGGTATCGAAGCTGAGGGTTAGTATACTATTCCTGGGTTGGATCGTCACTGCCGATGCATAGGTGTACGCCCTTCCTAAAGTTATATATATTTGCGAGGATTAGGTGTATGTGTGGGCCAGGATATTCTCAATTTGTGCATTCATGCGAAGTCTTACTTCCTACCTGAGATACAATTGGGGATAATGATACAAAATTGTTGGGAATGATATAAAATGTTGGAAATGGTTCATTGTTGAAAGTTAGTTTTACTTCTTCATTTAATTTAGTGATATTGCGTAAACTTGAGATCAGATGAACTGTCACTGTTTTCTTTCAAAAGGTATATATGATATTTTTGAAATGAGACCGACTTGTTTATATATTTTCAAAACTTTGTTCGAACTTGTGAGAATTTTCCTGCAGAGCTTAGTGCTCACCTCTACAAACAATATCTTTTTCAAATTATGGTTTAGAGAAAGAGCTCGGAGTTGATGAACAAGTAGATTGGGAAGGCTAGATTGATGGGAACGGGAATCCCAAGGTGGACATTTAGAGCTATTTCCTTATGTTCTAGATTGTGGAGCAAATTTTGGGATAATGTTGAGGTTAATATTTTATTTATTCTACTTTAAAATAATAGTTAATTTTTGGGATGTAATCGCCATAGTGTGGCATAATTATTTTGGATGATGTTTTAATTATTATGGATGATGAATGAGAATTCGTTTATTTATGGATTTTGTTAATTGCTCTCACTATATGAATGGTTATCGATAGTAATGCCTCCCAGGGTGGATTTTGAGGCCTTACAGGTTTAGAATCAGAGCATAGAAATTAGGTATTGCATGGGAGTTATAGGTTGTGGACTATCACTAGAGTGTTAGGTGAGGTTGAAACTCTAGGCTTGAATTTGTTTGAAGTTATATGTTGGTAAGGTAAGTGTGATTTATTGTTTAGTTAGGATAGGAATTAATTATTTGTTTGAATTCATGGATTAGCTAGCTTGGAGAAGTTGATAAATTTTTTTGGGATGGATATGCTAGTTTTATATCATGTCGTTATAGACTATTCTGGGAGACGGATGATAATTTGGCTTGTGGTTAGTAAATGATGCTAGGCATGAATCTTTGTGCAAGTGATAAAGTCTATATTGGAGATGGGTATAATATAGGATTTGTGAGAAAAGACTCACAACTAGAATTGGACAACTGTCGCAGAAACATTATCCAAGCAGACTACCTTTCACTAATTAGGTCATTACTCTTTGTTGGAAAGTCCACATTGTGTACTATTTTTTTTAGAAGCTTAACTTGTATATCTTTCCAACCATATAGGTTACACATGCTAGAAATACCTTTGTTAAAATAGTTTGTTCTCCGAAGTTGATAAAAAAAAATGCACTGTGATATTCCTTAGATAAAAAAGTGTCATATTTTTCTTTTTAGACTCTGAAGGGCTTATCTTTAAGAGAGCTTCCATCACTATTTAGGATTTGATTTATAGGCACTCCCATGTTGATTGAAGTTTTTTTATGGATAATAATATAAAATATGACTCTGATTTGGTGCCTTGTGGACTCTAAGTATTCTATTATACTATTAGTGTTGCTTATATTTTTTGGAAGTAAAGGAAATGTGATAACCCAATTAGGATGTGTGGAGGTAAGTCAATTTAGATGTTTTTAAGATAGACTAAGCTTTGAATAGTAAAGTTATAAAGTTATGTGTGTTACTCAAAAGTTATAGAAATTGGAAGGGATATGGTGAAGTAACCTCGAATAGGAGCCTATTTTTGGAATAATGATTGAAATTGTGGTTATAGGACTTGAATGGATAGGATATTGTTTCATAACTACATACTTAAAGTTCCCAATATTAGTTTGAAAATATTACGGAGTATTGATTAAATTTAGTTTGGAAGTATTAATGATTTAGAAATAGGATACTCATTAAGAATGATATACTTAAGTAACCTTATTTCGTGGTGGCCTTAGTTTATTACACTTAGACTCTCTAAAGTATTAAAAATCAAGAATCTTTTAGTTGAGTGTGGGAGTTATTAGTTGACTTGTGTTTACAAATTTTGATTGAAAATTTGAGGTTGAGTTATGGAAATGAATTTATAGACATGGAAAAAGGAAATCTAAGAAGCATGACTAAGTTGTAGTAGTTACCTTTGACCTTAGATATTGTAGGATTAAAGATTATAGAGGTTTAAAAGCCCGAGATCAGATATAGCAGACAATTATTAAAATAAAGGATGATATCCAAATTTGATATGAACTTTATTGTTCCGTTAGATCTTTTAATGTTATTGGAATTGTGTTGAGGGATATGGAGTTCTTTTTCTTATCTCCCTTAGTACATTATTAAGATAAAGTTGATTAATTCTACTTGAGGATTGTTGGTGTGTGTTTTGAATATTTGAACTTTACAGCTAGTGGTAACAGTTGGAGAGAAGTAATTGGAGGAATCAATGATGATACCTATGAAGATTGACTTTGATATGAATGTAGAAACTTTATAAAATTTTTGGGATAAATGACTAAGATTATGCTACTAATTAACAGATTGTTATTATCTCAGGGATTATGAATAATTGTTAAGGTTATGATAAGTAATGTAGCTAAATTGAAGAACATTAATTGAATCACTGGGAGTCTAGTTTTGGTTTTGATTATATCACAAGAAATTTGGTAGTACTTAATTGAGAGAAATTTTGGGATCCTTGACAGTCTATCTTTACATTTTTGGTATATTACTAGATATTTATTGTATTGAATTGTGTCATAGGGATTCGAAAGTATAGGTATCGTGACAAGAGTGGTGATGTTAATGAAAGCCACTATGGATTGATTACATGGTTATTAATTCTAGCTCAAGGTTAGAGATTGAGAATTAATACTCATGAGATACAAAAAAAAATATTTGGCCGTAATTGATTTGTTGAACATGTAGAGATATTAAAATTGATATAAAAGTATGAATCCGGATACAAGTGAGTTATGAAGGGGATTGTAAGGATTATTAATTTGACCTCAAGATTGGGGACTAAGAGCAAATATCTTGGAGATATAACTTAACCCTTAGCCTAAGTAGTATAGTTGGTTAATTACTAAGATTTCCTATTAATGGATAAGATAGATAGTTAGTATACACATTTTGGAAGCTTTAATTGGAGGACAAATTTGGTTAGGTTTCAATTGTACACTTTGGTAGAATTCTAACATATCTTCTCAGAACTTTCAAATTCATAAGAATTCTTATCTTGTAGCTAGTTTTGATTTGTGAATTGGTGAATTATAATTTATATCATAGTGCACAACAAACTATTTGAGAAATGACTACAATGGTGAAAGTAAGGAGTATATTGAAAAATTGCAAATGGATGTGCAACCTAAGAGTTGATCCTAGAATATTGACTTATATGAGAGTGCGTAGTTGTAAATTGAAATTATTGTTAGATTTCAAAGATTGTGAATTGTTCTTTGTGAAACCCGGGAAAAATTTTAACTTTTTCTGAAAAAAAACGGCAAAATGGTAATTTGCCATTATAGTGTGGGTTAAAAAAAAAAAACTGGTATTTTTATAGACCTCGGATGATGAAACGGACCTCACCGTTGGATTCGTCTCACGAAATCTAGTTACCCAGACAAATTTCGTCGAATTCTGAGATAGTCAGATTTTTCACGTTTTTCGAGGTGACGGGTGTTCGATAAACCCTAAAAACGAAATTTTTATAAAAATTTGAAAATTTGAAAAATATTTTAAATAAAGTTCATATAAAATATTTTGACTTTAAATCGTTACGAAATTTAATCGTTTCGGGATGAAAACGGACCCAGACAAAGGACGACACTTGGCGCGACGAGGGCCAAATGTTTAGAAGGTATAAAAGTGAGCAAATATCTGATTTCAGATATTTCAGATTCATTTGCTGCCGGCTGGATCAAACCAAAGAGCAAAGGAGAAAAAAATAAAATTCTTCAAGCTTTCTTTCGCCGATTCTCGGAGTTCCGTCGGTCGAAATTCGTCGGGCCAAGAATTAAAGTCGATCTACGCGACGAGAGCTACGCGTGGGTACCAAAAATAAAGATTTTCACCGAAGATTCAAAGAGAGGATTTTGGAGAAATCTAAACTTTGGGCTTCAATCTTGTTCTTGAGGCTTCCTACAAATTCTTTACGCTTCAAGAGGTAGGGTTCCTCCTACTCGGACCTATTTCTAACCTAAGGTGTCCATAGGGTTCATGTGGGCTGTTTTGGGTATTTCTAATATTTTTTCATTATGATTGGTGCTATGGAAATGGGTAGGATCAATTTTAGTGTGAATTGGTAGTTAGAAAGTGCTAGTTTGTGATTTCTTGAATGTTTAGATAATTGGTTATATAAAAATCATATATTCTGATTTTTATTTTTGTTTGAATGATCCATATAAAATCTTGGCTTGATTTTGGTATATGGAAGTATTTATGTAATCCCTTGAAAATTGGGATCATGTGGGCATGCTTTGTGTTTTATATTATGCCTTGTGAATGAAATGTAATATTAGCATGTATTATGTGTTATCATGTTGATGGAGTGTTGATATATGCTCTTGGATATATTGAACTTGAAATGGTTATGTGATTATATGCAAATGATATTAATTGCCATGGTATACAATGATATTTAAAAAATTGTCATTTGGCATGCATTGCAATATGAACATGGAATTAACATCACATTCATGGGCTACATGCATGAGTGTGGGTGTAGGGTTGCATGGGGTGATCAACACCAACATTGGTTCTTGATGGTAGGCTCGGGAAAGTGGGATGGAATGTCCTACGGAGTCGCACGGTGACATGCATAAGAAAACTTGTGTCGGGTATAGCAAGTAGGGCTAGACACTCCCTCGGGTGAAAAACCCGACCACTTGGTTCATACACTTACCGGCGGTGAAATTCCAGAAAAGTGTAACGGCGTACGGAGCCGGAGGTGCGATTCCTGAATCCGATACCCCATAAAGGCACATGATTTTGATATATAAATTATTCATTTGATGGGAAACATCCAAGAATGAATTAGTTTTATGACATATGGTTGATTTCAAAATGATCTTTGGATGTGTTTCATCAAAGACGTTTGTTTTACACGTAAGTGTCGCATTGTGTTGTGGGAGTCGGTGTGGGCTCGGGATAGCATGCATAGGTGAGTTTCATCTCATTACTTGGCATGGCAACATGATTTTCCAACATTGTATTATATGTTATTGTTGGAGGGAATAATTGTTGTGAAATGTTGCATTTATACATTGCATATGCATTTTAGGTGATGAGTAGCCTCTGTAGGGATTATTCTACTGGGCATTGGCTCACCCTATATGGGAAACATTTCAGGTGTGGGTCATGCACCAATGGACGGCTCACAATCCGGGTCACATGGTTGAAGAAAAGTCGACTTGTGGCTTCCAATCCATTTTTTTTGTAAAAGTAGATTTGTAATTAAATTTTGGCATGTAATGTGTAAAGGAATTGTAATAGAGTATATATGGACTGTTTTAATATAACCTTGCATATTTTGATATAAATATGATGATTGGACCCGGTGTGGTCAAGTTTTACGTATAACATGGACCCTGTGTGGTTATGGTATTATATTGGACCTCGGATGGGTCATGTAAATGTTGATTGCACAGATTGTGTTTTGGGGTAGAGCTTCCCGTACAAAGGAGACTCTGCCCGGAATTCGTTAAATTATGGATTCTGGTAAATGGGACACAACGGTGCGATATCGAGTTATACGGTATCCACGGGCATTCCATGGGTTGATGGGAAATTAACGGACCCCATGAATTTGGGGTGTCACATTCTTGGCTAGTGAAAAACAAAGTCATTAAGAATGTTGTATCTATTTTAGAAATCGAGGTAAATCTTACGATAATGTCATTAGTAAGTTTTGTGTTATACCATAATGTTAGTATAGGAAAGATGAATAACCCTATTGCCAGAATTGTAGTTGAGTTATTTTGATATGTTTATGGACAAGCTACATATAAGAAGCAAATGTGAGGTTTATTGAAATGATTGGTGAAATTCAAAAGAAAAGTGATATTTGATGAGTAGATAATTAAGTATTATGATCTAGTAGTTTTGCATTATAATAAATTACTTGAAACAATCATATAAAATTATTAAGAATAAAGGTGATAATGAATTCTAATGAAGGAAGGTAAACTTGAGCACTTCACTAACTACAATGACGATATACGTTGAAGGGATGGATTTAAAATTTAGGATATGATATTCTATTTTGATCTTGGATTGGATGATTAAAGGATGAATAGAAGTTGAGATATTATGGCCAAATGAGTATTAGATAGACTAACTCAACAATTAACTTTCAAGGATGAAACTTTCTTTTAGGGGGGTGGATTGTAAGACCCCATAATAGAATTAAATAAAAATAATATCATCTTAATATTTGTCCTAGCATGAATAAAAATATTGTAGAAATCTTGAATCATAGTTGAAAGATTAAAAATAAAGTTTGAGTTTTGCTTGTATTTACGTTGAGATAAATGGAGTTTTAGAGATGTTTGGATTGAAAAGTATGGCTAAGTAATTTTTAGGTGAAAAAAAGGTTTCTATTGAATTCGGAAGGTCGAGGAACTTTGGAAGAGGTAATATGAGGTGTATTAGAAGTTAGGAAGTATCTCGAAGTTAAAATGCATTTTCGAAAGAATTCGGGTAGGAATGAATTTGACACTACCCTAGTATTTTAGCTATAACTTTTTACGTCTAACTCCAATTGATCTAGTTTTTGAACAATATAAACTAGACTTCAAGGGCTGCAAAAGTGTATTTCAAATTTTTTTTTTGAATCGACTTTTAAATTGGTCAACATCGATTTGGAAGGTGACGACATACTGTCACCCGCATCTGGACGGGAATAGACACGCATCCGAATGCATTTGGCATAAAGTTGGGTGAAGAAACATGCCTTCGAACAGTAAAAAACACACGTCTGGATGCACTGAATGGAGGGTTTCATGTCCTTGACCTGTTTTGGGTGTTCTATCCAAATTTCTACATTATAAATACCTAAAGACACATCTCTTAGCCCCATTTTGGAGAGTAAGAAAGAAGGGGAGAAACACAAGATTGAAGGAAATTTTCACATTGGATCAGATCAAAACATTTAGTTTTTCACACAACACTAAGGAAGTAAGGTAGGGGTTTCTTCCTAATCTTGTTCATTGAGGTTAGGGTATATATATATGTATGTTTTGACTCTCAATTATAGATATTTGCTATGGAATCCTTGTTTCTTGATGTTCTTGCAAATCATATTATGTTTTGAATGAAGTTATGGTTTGATATCCATAAAATCCTTGTTTTTGATCTCAAAACCCTTGTTTTGATATTCCATTGTTCTTGATTCAAAAACTCTAGTGCTTTATTGGAACAATAAAATTATATCTTTTTTATGATCTCTTGCTTATTTTCTTGAGTTGTTATGTTGGAAAAATACATGTGGAATTTGAGATTCTTGATTTACTTGTAATTTGAAAAATTGATATCTATTATATCTCTTTGTGTGGATGTTTGGATGAACATGGGTGACTAGTGACTGGGTAATGTAGAGTGAGTGGATGCATTTCTTACTCCGAGTGGGTTTGAAGGTTCTCTATCACTCGTAGTGGGGTTGGTGCCTTGCGAGGATTAAACCACTATTAGTTCACACGGTATTGAGGCTGAGGGTTAGTATACTATTCTTGATTTGGATCGTCATTGTCGATGCATCGATATACGCTCTTCCTAAAGTTGTATATCCTTGCAAGGATTGAGTGCGTGTGTGTGGGCTAGAATATTCTCACTGTGTGTATTAATGCAAAGTCTTAATTCCTACCTAAGATACAAGTGGGGATAATGATACAAAATTGTTGGGAATGATATAAAATTTTGGCAATGGTTCATTGTTGAAAGTTGGTTTTACTTCTTCATTTAATTTATTGATAATGCGTAAACTTGAGATCGGATGAACTGTCATTGTTTTCTTTCAAAAGTTATATAGTATTTATGAAATGAAACTGACTTGTTTTATCTGTTTTCAAAACCTTGTTCGAGCTTGAGAGGACTTTCTTATAGAGTTTAGTGCTCACCCCCTACAAACAATATCTTTTTTAGATTATGGTTTGGAGGAAGAACTTGGAGTTGATGAGCAAGTGGATTGGGAAGCTCAGATTGATGGGAACGGGAATCCTGAGGTAAACTTTTAGAGCTATTTCCCTTATGTTCTAGATTGGGGGGCACATTTTGAGATAATGTTAAGGTTAATAATTTCTTTATTCACTTTCCAGATAATAGTTGATTTTTGGGATGTAATCGCCATAGTGTGGTATAATTATTTTGGATGATGTTTTAATTATTATGGATGATGAATGAAAATTTGTCTATTTATGGACTTTGTTAGTTGCTCTTATTATACGAATGATTATAGATAGTAATGTCTTCCAGGGTGTATTTTGGGGCGTTACAGTAGCGGCACTGGGTGGACATTTTATCTGCCCTTAAGTGGTATTACTAGTCATTTTGGAGGAGCAGTTGATTCAACAATTTCTAGTCTTCGTCTATTTGGGGTTTCATCCAATTTAGGTTCTATCAATTTTATAACAACTATCTCAACATGCGTGGACCTAGAATGACTATGTGTGGATCACCCTCATTTGTGTGGTCTATTCTAGTGAGAACATTCCCATTTTTATTATCACTTCCGGTACTAACAAGGGCAATTACCATGTTATTAACCGATCAAAACTTTAATACAACCTTTTTTGATCTCGCTAGAGGGGGAGACTCCATATTATACCAACATCTCTTTCAGTTCTTCAGTTATGCAGAGGTGTATATTGCAATTCTACTTGGATTCGGTATCATAAGTCATATCGTTTTGACTTTTTTAGGAAAATCGATCTTCAGGTATCTAGGCATGGTTTATGCCATGATCAGTATAGGTGTTTTTGGATCTCTTGTTTGGGCTCATCATATGTTTACTGTGGGCTTAGACATTGATACTCGTGCCTACTTCACCGCAGCTACCATGATCATAGCTATCCCCACTAGAATCAAAATCTTTAGTTGGATTGCTACCATGTGGGGGGGGGGGGGGAGAGGGGTTTGATACAATACAAAACACCCATGTTATTTGTTGTAGGGTTCATCTTTTTGTTTACCATAGGAGAACTCACTAGAATAGTTCTAGCAAATTTTGGGCTTGACATTGCTCTACATGATACTTATTATGTTGTTGCACATTTGCATTATGTACTTTCTATGGGAGCCGTTTTTGCTTTATTTGCAGGATTTCACTATTGGGTAGGTAAAATCTTTGGTCAGGCATATCCTGAAACTTTAGGTCAAATCCACTTTTGGATCACTTTTTTCAGGGTGAATCTGAGCTTCTTTCCCATGCATTTCTTAGGGCTTTTGGGTATGCCACGTCACATTCCAAATTATCCAGTCGCTTATGCTGGATGGAATGCCCTTAGCAGTTTTGGCTCTTATATATTCGTAGTTGGGATTTGTTGTTTCTTCGTGGTCGTAACAATCACTTCAAGCAGTGGAAAGAACAAAGATGTGCTCCAAGTCCTTGGGCTATTGAACCAAATCCAACCACACCAAAATGCATGGAACAAAGTCCTCTAGCTTTTCATACTTTTGAAGAACTTCCAGCTATCAAGGAGTCGAAAATCTATGTGAAGTAAAAGAAGAAAAGGTCGCCAATTGCTAATAATAACCTAACAGAACTTTTTTAAATATGGATTTTAAAACCACTTGTGCAGGTCGGGGTTGAGAATTGGGGGGCCTCACCGTAGCCTCGTCAGCCTAAGCCTCGCTATGACAACTGATGCTTTCTAACTCTCTGTGAAGAGCTCCACCCCTACTTCAATTAAAACTCGTGACTACTAATTCTTAGGTGGACCAACCTAAGATCTGTCCTTACCTTTGCTTTTGCGAAAGACCCAAAGAGGACTTTAACTGAAATAATTCACTTTTCATCGTCCCCAACAATCTATTTGTAGTGGGCTGATTATGGAAAGTAAAAAAGTCATAAAAACCATAAAGAAAGCCATCTGAACTTGTGCTAATTCTGCATGCAAGCTAAATGAGAGACAACTTGAATGATTCTTCCGCCAAACTGACCACGTTGGAAATGGGAAAAGACTCCCAAAAGTTGGCTTTGACGGCACCTCAACGAGAGACCTTACCTTCATATAGATTGAAATCGATCCACAAATAAATAACCTAAGGATGACAAAGGGCTCGCCGAAGAAAATAGTCCATTGGCAATAAAGAAGAAAATCTTCAGCATTCAATGCTCAAATTCCAGCTTCAAGCCTTGTGCAGCTCATAATCATATTCTTGAAAATGAGGCATGGCAAAATGGCAACAATTATGTCAAATAACATCGAAAACATCATTTCAGTCCTTCCGCCTTCACAAACAAATAGTCCACCAACTGTAGTAATCCCTTAAAACATCAATTAGTACTGCAAAAGGCTTCAAATATTACTAAGTCCCCGTAGCTACAGAGCGGGGGATAAAGGAACAATAGGATTACGACATTGCATGATCAATCAAAATGCAGGGACACATAGCCTTTAAGAGAGAGGAGGATCTGGGGGCATAATACTTCAGAGTAATGAGGCCTTGCAATTTTTCACGCGAATTTTACCATGGTGTGCACCCCCTTTAACCCCTATTACATAAGGGGTATATTCGGCGGGATAAAAGAGAGTGCGAGAAAAGCAGCTATAAGTATAGGACAAGAAATAGTGGTGCAAATGAGCATCCCGTAGAAATCAAATCTCGCTGATAGTGTCAACTTTTCTGTCTAGCTGAAAAATGGAATTTCATACCTTAATAGCTCCAACAAGCGCGAAAGCTGTTGCTTCTTGCTTTTGAGCCCAAGCCTACATTTTCTTAGCAAGTAAGCTTTTATATCTCCTCAATAAAGGCAAAAGTTTTCTTGCTTGACTTTGAGAAAGAAGGAGAAAGAAGCACCTTATTATATAAAAAAAAAATAAAGGTGCGTTAGCACTTTTGTTTTCAAAAAGGGGCGGAGCTTGAATAGCGAAGCGAGCCTATCAGAGAAAAAAGTGCTAGTTGTAGCACACTTTTGACTAATACCATAGAAAGTCAAGGCTCTGGGCAACGAGTGGGAGGGAGCATTGACTTGAGCATTGTACAAGTGCTTAAGGCTCTTTCGAGCCATGGCCACAACTATCATATAAGGCAACGCTTGGAAACAAGCTACCAGCGTCTATCGGTGAGAATGGGGCTTGGCTTGGTTAGTAGTGCCTACCTATTCTGTTTCGACCACCTGCCAACCTATGAATTCTTTAGAGCGGGTGGGCTGGCAGGCTAAGCGTATGGGGATCGTCAAAGAAATGCCTCAATGCGCCACGACCACTACTTTGACTCTTTTTATGCAATTATGAACCCCATGAAACTTTTTTGATTCCAATGCAACTTATCCTTTTGGAGCTGACGTAACAAACTACGTGAGTCGCCCAATGAAGCCAACATAAATCTGATCCAAATAAAAAAAGAAAAGGAAGTTTCATTATGGTGGTATACGAGCCACCTATTCTAGAAGTTCCAGTTCCAATCGAAGCATATACATTCGTAAATAGATTTGTATGTATAGCCACTTCAGTCTTGCTCAGCGTTTCTCAAAAGTGTATTTTTTCTGGGAACATGGTCAACTTGAAATTCTTATCTTCACGATTCTTCATCCACTGATGCAGAAAATGCTCCAGTACTTAAGCCCACTGTCCATAGAGGTATCAGTACCTGGCCCATCCAATAGCATGGTACTAGTACTTAATCACTTAGGTACCGGTACCTGGGCCTAGTTTTTCTCCAATTCTTTCCAATCTTAAACCATTGGCCATCCAAACCCATTCCATACTCATTCTTTAATTCATATACACAAATTCTAGTCAATAAGAGTTCATTACATGTCCTCTTAATACAATTTACAAGTTCAATTCAAATTACACAATTATTTTACAAAATGTAATTTAAAGCTACATTCTGGCTTCTTCTCAGCAAGGGATTTAGTGAGGACCATCTATCGGTGCTTGTCATGCACCTGAAATGTTGTTTCCATAAAGAGTGAGTCACGCTCAATAGGGTATCTTCTAAAGAGGTTATTCCCCAACCCACATGCATATGAAATGTTCACATGTAATTCAACAATCAAACAAGCAACCAACCAAGAATATGTAATTCATAATGGATTCTACAATGCCTTGCCCTATCATGAGATGGTACTCACATATGCATTGTAACCCGAGTCTTCCACTGGCTCCCATAACACGTGTAATGCTATTCGTATGAATCCAGACATTCTAAGTCTCCACCATTGATGTTGCACATCTATTGACCATTTATAAATCCCGGGTGTTTCTTGGGGTGGGTATTTATGAACTTCCACCAACGAGTACCCAACCGACATGACATCTATGGACTTCCATCTACGGCTCTGCGTATGCCGATAAACTTTATGGATTCAATACCAACGGAATTCATATCCAAAATTACCTGGTTTTGCACCTAAGGGAAAATCTAGTCATTCTTACTAACCGCAACCCTTATTTTCAATGCAACCCGTGCGACTCAATTGAACCTAGGTCCAATTTTTCGAGCCCATGTATCAACTCACCACGGATGATGTTTGATTAAAACCATGCACACACACCCACACTTATGTTAATTGCCCACGAATGTAATGCTACCTATGCATATGCAAATGTAATGAATAATTACATTTCACATCACTATGCAGTCATGTTTTCAATTGCAATTATGACATCATGTTCAACATGCCATGAGCAAGTTGTGAAAAATTTCAATATCTATTAACATTTCCAATTCTCAATGTAATTTATATCATAAAACATGTAATTAAATTCCAAAATCTTCACAATGCATGTTATATCAATTTCTTCAAGTAACATAGTTAATCAATCATGGGCATTTTATCAAACACCTACAAGGCCCAAAATTATGTAAACACATAGCATGCCCAATTCAACACATTTCTCATGAAACTCTAAAGCAAGAAATTTCACCAAAATCCAATTCACACAAGGATTGATTTTAACTCATTCTCATACTCATTTGCCACATTTCAACTGTACTAGGTATGTGTAATACATGAGATTATATCTCTAACACCCTACCATTTCATATATCAACCCTAGGTTAGAAATAAACCTAGTTAGAAAAAGAACCCTACCTCTTGAAGTGTAATATTGCGTAGTAGAAGCTCCAAAATACCCAAATTAAGTTTCAAAGCTTTGATTCAGAAAATCTCAATCTTGAGACTTCAGTGAAACCCGCGATCTTTGGTATGTACTTGTAGCTCTCATTGCGTAGAACACTTTTTTGTTCGTAGTTTGAAGCAATCTGAAGGATGAATAGCCGTAGATCGCAAGGAGAAGCTTAAAGAATCTTTGCTTTCTCTTTCTTCTTCTTCTCTCTCTATCTGCTTAGCAAATGGGGAAGTACCCCCCATTTACTTGGTTCTTGTTGCGCCACATGTTCCCTATTTTCTGATCTGATTTCATCCCTAATCAATTAAATCTCATCCCGTTTTCTATTCAATATATTTTATTTAAAATAAATTTAAATTATTTTTTGTGATTCACAATTAAATCCTGATCGCATTTATTTTAATCATGTGACGCCCAATCGCATCATAAAACGCAAAAATATTGACAAAAATCGACTGGATAACTAGATTTTGAAAGACAGATCCAAGGGTAAGATCTATTTTATCATCTGAGTTCGAGAAAAATTTGAATTTTTAAATCGTACCATAATGGCTAATTACAATTTTTCCCTTCACGATAAAATTTTAAATTTTTTCAAGTTTTACAGAAAGTGTTGCATAGGTTAAATACAAGATGAAAAACTTTGATGTTCAATGTGCTACACTATGTATAAAGAACCAAAAGAAAAGATGCTATGATTGAAGATACAAAGAAAAGATGAGATTAAGAATGGATAAAATTGGTTGATTGAAGATACAAATAAATCAAGAGAATTAGCATAGACTAAGAGGTTGAGTGAAGGTGAGATTGAATGAGCATGATAAGCTTCTTCAACAACTTCGTCAGTTTGATGCGCATATGAGGATAACTTGAAGAGATTAAGGATCATTTTTATATGATCATCATTAAAGTTAATAATGTGATTATGTTGGTTGAGAAGAAGAGTTGAAAGATCAATGCAAATAACTACAAGAAACAAGCCAAGAAGAAAAAATGTCAAAATTGAAAAAATGTCAAAATCGTCAGTTTGACATAATCTTGGTAATAGTTGAATAAATTTTGATGGAGATTTCAACTCAATTTGATTCAAATGAGATTGGAAATAAGACCTCAAGATCTACAACTTTATGTGAAATAACAAGTTTGAGGTTGGAATTTCTTAATTTGGTGAACTAGTATACATTAATTTTTCCCAGAATCTCCCATTTTTAAAGTCTTGAAATGATTTCAATTGGACCAACTCGCATGCCAGATGTGTCCATTGAAGGTTCTAACGTCTAGTTTTTAGCTCATTTGCTTGTCCAATTACTTCCTCTATAAAAGAGGATTGTGAGGGCTATTGAAGTAAGACTTTTTTGGAAAATTATTGGGGAGTTCTTGATCATTCAAAGGGTGATTTACATATCAAGAAATGATTATTATTGTGAGATCTTGGATATAAGGTCAATTGTGATTGTCTCCTTCTTTGAGTTTAATTGAGTGAATTTTTGTTTGTAAAGAGATGAGATATTATTGTATTGAGTGAGCTTGAAAATATATCTATTGAGCCTCATGATGCACAAAATAGACTTATGCACAATCAATAGTCGAGTGTATGATGCAGGGGAGTTAGTGAAACCATTAATAAAGCAATTAATGGCAAAAAGGCAAATATTTAGTCAACAAACAGATGTATAGTGGTTCGGTCAGGGGGACCTACTCCACTTCAGAAGGCAGAAACAGTGGCTAGAGACTTTTATTAATAAAGTAATGTGTGTGAGAGGGAGAGAGCAAATGTGAGCTCTAAGGGAGGTTAGCTACCTAGGAGAAAGAAATAGCTATGTGATGGGTGTGTAGGAGATGTTCCCTCATGTAGAGAGAGCTTACAATCTATAGGCACAGAGCCTTTGTTAAGGTGGTGACGTGAGGGTAAAAGTACTAGTTCTTTAGGGAGGATACCTATAGCTAAGGATATGTACAATTAAAGATTGTCTTGATATTTGAGAATGACTATCCTGATAATTGCTCTTAACGTGCTCTAATCATTCTTGGACTCCCCGATCTTTGGGCAGGGCTGAATCCATGAATTAGGCTTGACCCGCTTTATAGCTAATTTAGGCTTACTCAATTGATTGGGCCTAACCCTGTTGAATCTGGGCTCATCATTTTCCCCCCATGCCCTAATCCCTTGAGATAACAAGAGGTAGATGGCATGTGAGTCTTCCTCGCCTAGATGAGCAAAATTTTTCTTATTCCACATGGTGACCTTTCCATCATCATAGATTGTGAAATCTCTTCCTTTAATTGAAATCACCATCAATAGGCATTTTTGGCATTCATCAACATCTCTTTTGCTGGGTCCTTCACTAATCTTAAAGAGATCCCTTGTATTTTCAAGAAAAATCCCCTAAAAGGGCTTATATATATAAAACCTTTAACCCCCTTCACTTCATCCCTTTTTTTCACGTAAAGCTTTCCCTCGAGGCTAGGGCTCAAAAATCTCCCTGCCCATAAGAAATCGAGGAAAATGGTGGAGCTTGGAGACGATAATAGGAGGTTCCATAAGTGGGAAAACAACTGGTGATTCAGTGCGAACATGTGAAATCAGGAGATAGGCCTTGGCGAAGTTCTAGGAAATGCTAGGTGAGGCCCTTGGCGGCGGTAGAGATGCTATGGGCAATGTCAAAGGCTTGGGAAAAACCAATCTCACGACAGGTGGAGCTTTAGAGGATAAGGGTGATGCATCGGGTCGCTTGGGTAGCTCCTCAGGCTACTTTGGTGGCACCTTGGATCACGCATTCGTGGGTGACTCAAGCCTCAGTGTAGGCTGGCTAGGTGCAGGCATTGCTGGTGTAATTGATGGAGGGGAGACCGCAGACATGGATATGGGTGGTGATGAAGGTAGAAGATGCACAGGTGGCACCCTTCGTGCAAAAGGCGACGCCAATGTCGACCTAGGCAGCGCCACTTCAGCGATTGAGGCAGGCCTGTATAGCGGTCCAGAGCAGGCAGTGGGCGATGCCGAAGCCTAGGTAAAGGGCAACGCCAACCCAGCTACTAAGGATGACATCTTGGGGTTTGAAAGCAATGCCAACGCGAGAAAGAAAGGAAGGGGCATTAGGCACGTGTCAATTAGCATGCTGATAGACAGAGGAGTAAAGGGTGACGTTGGGCTAGGTGGCACCAATGTACTGGGCGATGTCTACTAGGGGCAGAGCAGAGACGAGTGTAGGTCAGGCGACGACACCGGTGGTCAGGGTGACGGCACGCACACGAAAGGTGGCACTGGCGGTCGGGATGTTTGATCTCGTGAAGATGAGACTGTCACTTGACTTTCTTGTTTTGGCATTTAATTGATATTGAGGCTTTCTTGAAATTGACTCCAACTTCTTTTTCTTTAGGGTCCCAATCTATCTATGGTGTGTAGAGGGATGCTCCACAAGGCTCCTCACGAGGTGAGAGGATTGCTAAAGGTGATTGTTCAAAGGTAATCTACATTTTTAGTTATGTGGATAGTGATGATGATATTGCCCGCATTATTTCTTGGTACCGTATCCCTCCTGTCATCATGTGTCGTCGGATGGAGGAGGATGAGCCATCGTGTTATGACTCCTCGGGAGAGATCATTCTTTACGAGGATGTCTTAGAGGCGGGTTTGAGGTTCCCATTACTTGGACCCATTTGTCGGATTCTAGAACACCTATTGTTGGCTCCTAGGAGGTTGACTCCCAAAGGGTGGAGAGTGATCCTAGAATTCTTCTAATTATGGCGGCTAGTTCACAGTGCTGATGTTCCTCCCCCTTTCGAGGAGCTTTTGTCCACACACGTGCTTGTAGATAACCCTTCTCCTCATTAAAGGTGGTATTGTTTTGCCCCGAGGTCGGGCAACTTCATCACATGACTTCCTTCAAATTATCATAATTGGAAGTCTAGGTTCTTCTTTGTTGGAGGTGAGTGGGCCATTGAGGTAGATCGCAACTTAGTTCCTTGAAGGTGGGACACTGTTCCAAGGACCAAGCTAGGTAAGAATTTCATTTTTTCTTTTACATTTAGTCGTCACGTATCTGTTCTTACTGTGTGATTGGTTCCTTTGCAGCTCCACCCACATTATCTATGGAGTAGGAGAATAGACTTTAGGTTGTGGGGATCATCCTTATAAGGAGTTTTTAGAGATTATGTCCACATCGAGTTGTCCCAAGGTCTCCCCTAGGTAGAAAAGGAAAGGTATCTGATCCTTCCAATAGACTCATAATGGTTATGACTTTGTAAGCTTTTTGTCTCACACCAACTCCGCAGGTCCCTCTAATGATAGAGCGATGGTGGAGGCTCTTTATGATTCCAAGGTGGCCTCTTCCCCTCCTTCCTCTAAGAGGGCGAAGTTTGATGCTTCCAGTGCTTCTCAGTCGAGATCTGTTGGCTAGATTAGTACCCCAGAGGCGGGACCTGGTGATGCCCCACTTTTTTCCTGGCTGTGACTCCATCGAATTCTAGATTTAGTCCAATCACGACTATAGGGATTTAGGCTCCAGTGCGGTTCCCTACAAGGACCAAAGCTCCACATAGCTGTCCTGCTTCTAGTAGTGGTTCAATATCCGTGTTGTAGGACATGAATCTAGCCAATGAGTAACTTTAGGGGTTTGTGACCACTATGAAGATCCAAAAGATCAGCTCTTGAGGTCCAGAGGGCATCATTGACATTGCTGTGGAGGGCTTTGCTATGGTATGACTTTTATTCATTTCATTTTTGATTTTGTACCCGCTCCTTTTTCCTCATGTCCTTTTTTTTACATGCTTGTAGGTGGCTACCGCTTTTCCCTATTTATTTTCAAGCACGATGAAGCTTGTAGGGTCACTCAGTGATTTGGCAACAGAGAGGTAGATACGAAGGGATGTTAAGGAGCAGTTGCTGCTCCAGAGACAGGTGCGAGAGGCTGCCGAGGATCAGTTGAGGCTAGCACACGAGAGAGTTGTGCCCCTTGAGACTGAACTTTTGGCGTCCTGTGAGAGGGCTGCCCAACTGGAGGCTAACCTTCGAGCAACTCTTGAGAGAGCTACTAGGTAGAGACTTACTTTGTCGTGATGGAGAAGAAGAGGGATGCTATTGAGAGGGTTGTGGTAGACACCTTTATCGATAGTTATAAGGAGCTTAAGGGGAAGGTTTGAGTAGCTTTTCCTGCCTCTGAATTTTCTAGCTTCGTCCCTTATGAGGCACTAGGGACTGATGATGAAGAGGAGAGCTTTGATGGGAGCAGATCAGAGAGTAGTGAGTCATGTCAAAAGTATGGTATTTTTATCTACATGTTTCTCTTTTTGTTGCTAGGCCATATTCTATCTTTTCTAAATAGTTTATGAACTTCTATGGAATGAGAGATAGCTTTTGAAAAAGACAAAATCTTGCAAAGTTTTATTTCATAATTTGAAATAAATAACAATGACTAAAACATTAAAAGATAATTTAAATGATAACTACTGACTTGTGCACCCACTATCTTGCCCCCAGCTATTGGTAATATTTCTTAAGGTGTTTTATGTTCCATGGATGGGCCAAGACTTTCCCCTCAGAGTTCTGAATTCTGTAGGTGCTTGGTCTTACAACTTCTATGACTGTGTAGGGTCCTCCCAAGAATCTTTAGTAGATAAGATGACCTTATTGAGGACTAGATCCCCAAGCAAGAAGGAGCGAGGCTTCACCCTCGAGTTGTAGTACTTGGAAATGCGATGCTTGTATTCTACATCTATGAGCATGCCTATCTCCCTCTCCTCCTCTACCAAGTCAAGGTTGATGCAGAGACCTTCTTCATTAGTGTTAGGGTCATGTTGTTGGACCCTAAGGGAGTGTACCCCAATATTGATTAGTATAACCGCCTACATAAAGAGAAAGGGGTCTCATCCGTGAGGCTCCTTGGTGTTATCCTGTGAGCCCATAGTACTCTTGGAGGTTCGTCCTGTATCTGGAATAGGATGTGCTCCACCGAGGCATTGAGCAATGTGAAGGCTTGCCTTTCTCTCTAGGGTATGAGACCGAGGTGGTACTTGACAGAGACCTTATCTATCCTCTTTTTCTTATTCTCTACCTCTCACCTATCCTCACAGGTGTCTTTCCTTTTTTTCCCCTCCTCAAGAGGATTCATCTCGTCAGGCTTTGGGGACGTCCTCGACATTCATATCCTTCTATGTCCTTGATAACAACTCGGACATGCTGTAGGGCAATTTTTTCAGGATAGAGAACATAAAACTAGAGGAGCACAAACCTGTAATAAAGGCAGCCATAGTCAGCTTATTGCCAGGTTCCTCAATCTGAAGAGCCTCCTCGTTAAAATGAGTGAGGTAGCCCCTAAGACTTTCATCCCGATCATGCTTGATGGTGAGCATGTGGGTAACTGGATTCTGGTTACAGTGTCCCCCAATGATGTGGGAGACAAAAGGTTTGCACAGCTCTGCGAAGAAATGGATGGAAGAAGACTTGAGCTTTGCAAACCATTGTCGTATAGATCCTTTAAGTGTGCTAAGAAGACTCTACACATAATCTCATCAGGCATATTGTGGAGTTGAATGAGAGATTTGTTTGTGTCCAGGTGATCAAGGGGATCCTTGGTGCCATCAAAGAACTCGACGGTAGGCATGTTTAAATTTGAAGGCAGAGGGTAGTTAATAACATCCACTACAAATAGAATGTCAGTACGCCTTACCAAATAATCCACTGTCTTTGGCAATTGTGCTTGGATGGCGTTGAGGGCATCGCCAAGCTGATTTTGCACCTCCTTAATCTTCTCGTCCCACTGGTTAGGGACATCCTATGTTGGATCATTGTAGTAGCTTTCATGATCCGCATACTAGTTCTCCCCCTCATCCCCCTACCCATGATGATTGGCTACGCATGGAGTAGGTACATGAGGGGAAACATGGAAGGCACTTGCACGCAGTGGTTTGGGACTCCCTAGCGAGCGTGCCTTGGCCCTGCATGGAGGTGCCTTGATATTGGGTGCCACGGTGGGGAGCACCTTGGCACCCAGAGTGGGGAGACTGTGGCACCTCTCCAATTGGAGGGAATACTGTTCTCGCGAGCTGAGGGGTGACACCTTCGAAGGTGAGCATCAACTGGATAATTTTCTAGTTCTGGCTTACCAACAATTGCATGGTCTCTAAAAGCTGTTGCCCAACTACGGGAGTTGCCACAAAAAATGGTTCTGCTGGTGCAGGTAGAGGCGGAGCCTCCTCTTGGCGGGCTAGGTTGTTGTCCTCTAGTTATTGATTCATCGACCTGGTTGTGATTGCCATGGATTTTTAAGAGAATAGAAAGGTAGTAGAAAAATCAGTCTTTTTCACATACTACACCAAATTGATGATTCACTTATTGTAAAAGACAAGACTTGCAAGGGGTTTGATCTTTACCTGTTGAAGGAGATCGTGATAGTGAAAGAAGCTCCGTGGAGGGGAAAAAAGGACGTAAGCCATTGAGGTCAGGGCCGAACCTCTATAAATCTTGTTTGTCTTTCTTCTTCTCTATTACTTATCATATACATCATATTGTCCATCATATCAATAATTAAATTACCTATCATATACATAATCTTGTTAATCATATAACCATTTATTTTGCATAACTCCTCATAATTTTTTCCATTGTATAATTGTTCAAATATCATGAAAGTTAAAAATTGGTCAATAACTCACATAACCTAATTCACCCCCCCCCCCCTTTTAGGTTGCATTTGAGCCAACAGTTCCATCATAATCAATTTCTTCCTTTTTGTGTATCCCTTAGCCACTAGGTGTATCCCTTAGCCACTAGTCTAGCTTTATATTTATTCAGGGAACCATGATTTAAATTTCTTTTTAAGAGTCCATTTACACCCATCTTTTTTTTTATCTTTTGGATGTTTCTCTCTATTTTAAATGATCAATTGAATTCAATGCATCATTAAAATTAATAGGATAATTTAAAAAAATTTCACTACTGAATGCATAATAATCTTTTAAGTAACTAGGTGGATGTATTTTTCTTTGTATTATAGTTAAAGTATCCTTGGGTGGAGGCTCTTTTCTTATTTGCTTTTATGGTTGTATGTTTGCTATTTCCTTATTACTTTAAAATGGTTCAATCATTTTCTCAATTTTATCTAAGTTATCTTCAAAGAAAAATGCGTCTCTACTTTCAATGACTCCCACTGACCCATCATTATGGTGAATTACAAATCTATAGGTAATATAATTTTCACAATATTTAATAAATGTACATTTTATTGATTTAGGATCTAATTTTTCTCTGTTAGGTCCTAAAATTTTAACATGGGTTGAACTACCCCAAATTTTTAAGTGGGAAAGATTTGATTTTTACCTGTCCAAATTTCATATGGTGTCATTCCCATTGTTCTAGAGGGTACTCTATTAAGAATTTAAATGGTGGTAGAAATAGCCCTCACCCCCAAAATGTAGTATTTAAGTGTACATGACTAAGTATAGATCTAACCATGTCAAAAATGTTCTATTTCTACTTTCGGCTACACTGTTTTATTGAGGTGTATAAAAAATTGTTAATTGAGATATTATTCAATTTTCTTTACAAAAAGATTAAAAAACTTTATCTATGTATTTCCCATCTCGATCTGTCCTTAATATTTTAATTTTTCTATCAAGTTGGTTTTCTACCTCCGCCTTGAATTCAATAAATTTTTGTCAAATATCCGATCTATTATTTAGTAAATATATAAAACTATATCTTGAATAGTCATCGATAAAAGTAATAAAATATTTCATGACACGATGAGTTTTGACATTTAGAGGACCACAAATATCCAAATGTATTAATTCTAGCAAATCTTTAGCTCTTTCTAATTTTTCAAATGACTTTTTAGTTTTTTTCTACTTATACGAGATTCACATGGTTTTCAAGTCAAGATCTAAATTTGGAATCAATCCAATATTAGCCATCTTTTTCATTTTATTAAAATTAATATGACCTAGCCTCATATGCCATAAAATAAAATCAACATCAACGCCACAAGAGACATCAATATAGGTAGAATAAGAACCAATTTTATTATAATCACTAGAAACATTCAAACAATAAAGACCATTAACTTTAATCTGCCATGCAAGAATACGACCATGTTAATTGAAATCTTAGAAGACCGAAGACAAACTTAAAACCCTCACAAACAAGAGATTGTGCTGCATATTGGGCGCACAAAGCACATCAGTCAAGAGGAGATTGTTTTGCCCAGGTAACAAAATTCTCACAGTGTCAACTCCAAGTACATCACAATAAGTATTATTTTTCATTTATAACTTGTAGTCACCGATTTTTACCTCTTTCGTTTCAACAAAATTATCTCTAGTCTTTACCACATGCTGAGAAGCGACTAAGAATCCACACACACAATGTTTCTTGATCCTTTAAAATTTTGACCATTATTCTTTTGAGTGTAATTTATTTTGTAATGACTAGGCTGCCCACAATTATGACAAGTATCCATTTTCCTTTAAAATTATTATGTCTTTTAAACTTGTTATATTACTTTTTGTTTCTTTTAAAGTGATTGCCTTCTCTTGGCTTAAGAAAGACAGAGTAGTTGACACATTATCAGATGGGGCACTATAAACTAGGTTTGACACATTACTAGTATATTTTTGGCTTTTCTCTCAGCCTCAATGCCTAACAACATAGGTAACTTTCTCATTGATAGATCTTGACCAAACATATTCAAAGAAATTACAACGGGCTCCCATGAATTAGGAAGACTATATAAAACAGTGGAAAATTGGATTTTATCAAGAATTATGTTGCATAGAGATGCCAACTCTTTAGTTATAACCACAATTTTATTGTCATGTTCAATAACAGACTCACCCTCTTTCGTAAAAGTGTTGTTATTTTTTTAATCAAGAGTTGAATATATATGTATGTTAGAGGTGGTACCATAGGCTTGTGTTATAGCATCAAACACATACTTAAAATTTTTTTGTTTCTAAAAAATAATCTCTAAATCGGGTTCCATGAAAGTGAGCAAGATTGACCTAGTCAATTGGTTGTTCTCTATGAACCTTTCATAAGTGTTTCTAGTATCCTCTCCAGCCCTAAGGGATGGTTCTTTTCGATATGGTATGTCAATAACATATTCAACTGTATTTTGCAATTGTAACACTCCAAAACACACCCTGGACGACATTATATTCTAAAACCATTCATATCATGAGAGCACTAATATAATCCCTTAAGAAACAAGACTTCATTTGTCATCCACGAATATTTACAATATTATCCAAAAGAATAAGCCCAAGTCATGACTATTACATCTTAAAAATTAATTAAAGAAGCGCAGCGGATTATACAAAAGAAGCTAGACTACACAATGTTCTAAAAGAATGTCTTAGTCTAGTACAAAAGGAAATGAGGTCGCTCTATGCGTCTACCTCAGGATCCACACTCCCGTCCAGTAGAGTCTCCCAAGTAGCGGGTTCCTCGACCTTTATGTCCTCCTCTTCAAGCGGGTAATTTAAAAAATGTTAGCGATAGGGGGTGAGCACGAAGCTCTATAGAAAAATTCTTCCAAACCCATACAAGGTTTAGAAAAGCATTTAAAATGGTCGATCTCAATTTTTAACATAACATAGATACATAATTTGAAATAAAGCAGTGACATTTAAAAAGGATCTCAAGTTTATTTAAAAACATTACTTAAATGAATGAACGAGCACCACATACAAATAAAAACCATTCATTGCCATAACCAATTCCCAACAATTTTTTTCGGTAGGTGACATACTTTGTGGTAACCTCCACCCCCCTTTAGGTCACCTTTGATTCTCAAGCATCCTTACCGGGAACCTCTTGAGAATGGATGAGCATCCTTACATGGAATCTCTCCCCAATCACTACATTATTTCTCCAAGCATCCTTACCGGGAACCTCTTGGGAAGGTGTGAGCATCCTTACAAGGAACCTCTCATTCATGTGCATCGCAAACAACCCAACCAAGCATAAATTCCAACATTTATCTCAATTCACAAGCATCTATCCAAAATCCTAAAAATATATCATGTAACAATTTCACAACCAACTAAGAAATACATGAGATCACAATAATATCATTTTTCTACCCAACACAAAGCACTAAGGTTTCGAAATCCATAATAAAGAAAGCATTTAGGAAGGAAATACATTTCTCCAAAAATTAGAATTTTAAAACTAGAAAGGAGATTTCATGGGTATTAAACCCTATTTTGTTCAAAACATGTAATCCTTGCAAAAAGTCTAAAAGATTTTTCGACGTTCCGGATTCATTTTTAATGTTATTTTAACCTAAAAACATTTATTTTTATGATTTATCTCAAAACCAAAGTCAACGTACACCCGAAACACTAAAGTTTTTATTGTGCCCATCCGAACCAGCTATTAATGAAGTTTTGAGTTGTTTGCAAATAAAAGGTGATAAAGGGTGCTGCTTAAAGCATTTTATACTTATTTAAAGCCTAATTGTACTCATTAATCTTATATTTTGATTTAGGATGCGAATAGAGACGTTAAATGCAAAACGAAGCTAATTGAACTATTTTGACATCGCTTCGTTATCTGGGCATAACTCTCTCATCCGAGATCCGATTGAAATGATTCAAGATGCTATGGAATGATAAGAAAGAGCTCTAAAACTTTCATGTTTTGAGTTTTAGAGATATTGACTGCATCAAGGTCTAAATCGGGCTTGAAGTTGCAGCCAGTGCACTGTTCAAGCTAATTGGGCTGTTTTGACACCACTTCGTTATCTGGGTATAACTCTCTCATCCGAGTTTCGATTGAGATGATTAAAGATGATATGAAATTCTAAGAAAGAGCTCTACAACTTTCATGTTTTGAGTTTTGAGAAATATTGACTGCATCAAGGTCGAAATCGTACTTGAAGTTGCAGTCAGTGCACTGTTCACGTCCTGTTTTATCCCTTTTCCATTTTCAATCTATTTCTAAGCCAACCAAATACATCTCAAACCTCTCCAACACATATTTGTACACCAAACCTATTTAATACAATTTCTATGACCTAAAATTTCAAATTTTCACTTATTAAAACTAATTTCAACTATTATTTCCACTAACATTTTAAATATCTACTTTTTTAATCTACAAAATTCAAACACACATCACTACACATATCCACATTTTTACCACAATTATTTACTATATATTTATATACATATATAAAAGAAAATACGGGGTGTTACAGAAATAATATGTGACAAATCCTGCGTTTTTAAGTTGAATAATTTATACTATTAAGTCTCTCAATTTTGCTAATTTTCATACAAGCCGCTTTTGAACCCATATTTGATGAATTATAAAAAATAAATTGCTACATAAAATTGGTTAGAACTGACCCAATTTAATTTTGTTACTGAAGTGTGATTTCGAGAGTACTTGGCGTCACTGTAACTCCCATGGAACAACCAAGATCTGCTTTTTTGATTTTTTTACCAAAAATTTCTCGAGTAATTGGGAACCGAAAACAGACCGAGAACATTTTTGGTTGCTAACAACAAACGTAATTGACTTTTGGTTGGCTTGGACAATCTGCAATGAAATTGATAAAGAAGCAGATGGCTTCCTTTGCCACGTGGGCTGTCATGAGGAAAATAACTAGTGACAACTTTCTTTGCCTTTTTCAAAATTGGCAGAGGTATTTTGATGACAATAATTAATTTTGATCATTTGGAGCTCTGATGCCAATGTAAGAATTTGTGGAATAAGGATTTGATAATTTGATGAATGGGGAGTTAGTCTTTGAGAGCTAAAAACTCTCTTTGATAAACGCATAGAGTTGGGATTTCCTCTCTAATTAGTTTTCTCTCAATTAGGTGTTTTTCACTGATGATTCTTCTCTCTATATTTAGATAGTCATGGGTGATTCTCTTTTTATCTAGATAGTCTTATTTATACTAGAGGATTTAACAACTAGCCATTCAATTAGCCATTACCATTCACTTGATTAGTCTCCATGTCTACCAATATTTCCTCAAACTCTCTGCAGTTAAAGAAGGCTAAAAACACTCTAAGTAGGATTAACTATCTTGGCTAATCTTTCACTACTTGATGGATTTCGCTAGCCAAGTCATACATTCCGACTAGAAAAGATACAACCCAAACATCAAATCATATATATATATATATATATATATATATGCATGCACTGCTATAACATAATATTTAATACATAATAATTTCACAAAAAAAATGAATCTATGATATATGACATGAATAATGCAATGTTTAACCAACATATTAAAATTTTATATATTTCGGATTTGATCACCAACAATTACTTAATTATCATCGAGGGATTTTAGCCACAAATATTCCAACAGCTTCAACTGCTTAACAATTCATTAAGTTTAGGAAAACATGTTTCGGTGTTTCTTTTCCTTACTCTAATTTTCTTTTTTAGTTGTGGTGCTATAACATGCTTCAGTTTGTCATCAAGTAAAACAAGTATCAAACACTAACAGGTTTTCGATAATGTTCGCGAAGTATTAAAGGTCAATCTACAAGATGCCCTATTTTTCCCTGATATTGAGACTATAATAATGCATATCTAAAGTTTTGAGCAAGAAAATAAGCTGAACAATCCCTTTGAGGCATATTAAGCTATAGCACTTATTTTATGTTCCTTTTTGGTTGCATAAAAGTTAACAAAAAAAATTGATTTCATATTTAAATTATTAAAAAATAATATTAAAAATCATTATTGCCATAGAAACATGATGGGCAAGATTCATGATCAAATACCAAACACTAAATAGATTTAAATTTATAGATCAAGGGCACCAAGTTTTGGCTTGAAATAACAATGTCAAGCTATATATATATATATATAATATATATATATATATATATATAAATTGGAATTGAACATATAATTATGTGGCAGGATGAACTCATTAACATGATACAAAGAAAGATAAATTGTATAGAAACTAGCACAAACTCATTTGTCTTGGAAAAGAAAGAAATTTATCACCAATAAATCTATATTTATACAACTGGTGCTACAAATCTAGAAACTAAAATCAACATACGTAAAATAAGGAAGTTTCAATGAATATAATAGGTGAACACAAAAATTCATAATTGTTTTTAGGTATTATTTGTCTTTGCGAGTGTAGAATGAGAAAAATGATGTCTTAGCGAATACGTCTATTGAATAAAATATTTTTTGAAATAACATAGTTTATATATCAATGGGGCATTTCTTTATTTAAAACAATGTATTGGTTAAGTCTACCTCTATCGCTTCGCATACTTGAAAAAGTATCGTACCGTGTATTCATACTCTGATCATATCAAACAAACCTACGATCCAAGTAACATTGGTCAAAGTAGCTAAGTTCGATGGATGTGTTGTCATACTTGAATTGGTCTAGAGCCCCGGGCAAATAATTAAAAGGACATACTTTGTAAGGTATTATTTTTGTAACTCAAATTCCTCCAAAATTTGTATCCATGATATCAAGTCATTCACCATCTTACCTCCCTCTTTTTTACAACACTGCAAGTGTCATAGAAATATGTTCATCACTTTCTATAAAGAAAAATATGTTAAGCAAGTACAAAATTTGAAGAACAAAAATAATACAAGATTAGAACAATTTGGGCTGAACTGTTGTGGCAAACGTGCCAAAAGTTGCCACGGCATCAAGATCACATGCTTAGTATTCTTGATTAAAACATATTCCATCATGTGTGAGATAAATAAATTTACATGAGCAATATTGAATAAGAAGATGACTATTAAAATGTCATAATATTCTTGTAGCATGAAGCTGACAGGTTTTGCGCTCTCTTGCTAGATTCAGGAGATAACATAATCAAATTATAACAACATTAGAATGACATGTCCTAACAAGAGTACGATGATAGTTATTCACGATTATAACCAGGGTATGCTGATATTGAATATTTTCTGGATTTTCTCACTACCCAAATACATACATTAAAGAAAAT